>CAUJNA010000098.1:292224-326798 GCA_963377175.1 Effrenium voratum
CGCCTGACGAGTCTTCAAGGCCATGGTTCCGGCAACGGCACTAAAGACAAAAAAACGGGGCAGTATAGAGGTTGCGCCCACGAGGACTGCAATCTACGATTTAGTATGAGATATTATAAAATCCCTGTGTTTCTTCATAACCTTAAAACTATGATGCCCACTTAATCATCAACAAGGCTCACGAACTGAACAAAAATTCTAAAATAGAATGTATCGCTCAGAACAGCGAAAAGTTTATAACCTTTGGTTTTAAAAATCTTTGTTTCAAGGACAGTTTAGCTTCTTATCGTCTTCGTTGGATAAGTTGGTGAAGTTGAGTAAATATGAGGATGATAAAAGGCGTGAGAATTGGAAGAACAATTTCAGATACAGCGTTAGAAACCCGTATGTTAAAACCGATGAAGACTTGGAATTTATTGACCGATAATAAGGGTATTTATCCTTATGACTACTTTGATGACTTTGAAAGATTTAAGGAAAGGGCTTTACCACCGAAAGAAGCGTTTTACAGTAAATTGAGTGAAGGCGTCAGCCACGAAGGCGCAATCTTGAAGCCGAAAGGCGAAGTGTCGCAGAGATCGTTGAGCGGAAACAAAGCCGGAACCTTTACAAATCGAGTGCCTGAATTGCGCCCCCTTACCCGTAATCAGTGGATGATGGGTTTTGAGATCACGTGCTACGAAAATGGCCGTCTTAAAGAGGATACAGTTGCAGGTAGGGGGCACAAACCCAGCGATTGATTGAAACCGGCCTGGACTCCCTGTGGTCGCTGACCTCCTGTGTCTATCTGTTTCACAGGTGTTCAAAAAGTCCGGGACTTTGACCAACCAAACTCTCACCACACATCGGGCCTCTCGTTCGTGGTGCGACCGGCACAAACTCACAAATGGTTGTGACTGGACTGCTGGCATTTGATGCGAACAAGCCAAGTTGGCTGTAACCACTATGTGAGCCACCATCACAATCCAACAACATGAGGTTCCCCGAAACTTATACGGGATACTTAATGAGATTCCTGGTGTACGTTGGACATTGGTGAGCCCCCTTGTGTCCTTCCCTTTCCAACCCAAAAAACCCACCCAAACCGCGAAACGCCGGCGCTGTTGGGCCTGTTTGACTGGTGTTGAGAGTTTCCTCACTGCGGCAATCCCAGTTGAAGATCTTGCTAAATCCTGAGCAAACACCGGCTGATGCAGGGGTGCGATCTCAACCATCTGACAGTTTGGCCAGGAAACTGGCAACTACCACGAGCTTCCACCAACCGTGCCCTGTACAGGAAATCCCGACCAGCAAGGGGTGTGGGCCTCTTCAACAATCTGTCTGGCTGCACCAAACAGTCTTGCGTGTTGAAACGGACTGGCTGAGCGGTCTCTTCTTCTTCGCCTTCTTTTTCTTGCTTTCCGTCGCGTTTGCCACTTCTGTCTGTCTGTCTTTATGCCTCGCTACTAGTGCTCCCTTACGATTCTCTTGTCTCTTCGACAGCCATTGCTGCTGTTGCCTCGAGAAACTAACACTGCTATGCGCCTGCAATTTCAATCGCCCGCCAAGGTGTAGATGTCAAGGGAGGAAGTCCTGCAGCCATAACACCAAGTGCCTTGCCAGTGCCGCTTGGGCAGTTGTCGAAACTAGAGCCCCCCCCATATCCTGCTTACAAAGGGAAATCAACTGAGCGGCAAAAACAAATGAGAGCCCCCCATAAACTTGACCTCCAAGCGCGGGTGGCTTCCAGTCTGAAAAAGTACTAGCCCACAAAGAGCGGTATCATGCAACGAGGTTATGAGGGTTGCAAACGTCTAGGCTCCTCTACAGGTCCAAACATGGTCCGACCTGTCCATTCTGGGGGGGGGGGGGCACTTGAAGGCCTGTCAGCTTGCTATTAATCTTGCACATGCTCCAGGTGGCAGTCACCAGCAAGGCAGCTGTCCTCCCTTGGACAAAACTCACGTACGACCTGAGAAGGAAGCGTCGGACAAGAAAATGCAAACTTCCAGCCTCCATTTGCACATGACAGCGGTGCTTCTGGCGAAGCAGTCAAGCCTTCTACTGGCCCGAGCCTTGCGCAACTTGAGTTCAGAACAAACTCCGGGCCGTGCTGAGAGACGAAGAACGCGGACTTCCGTGTTCTGCCCTAGCAGCGGGCACGGGGCATGCGTTCTAGTCCAGCTGCACCCAGCCTCACAAGATTGTGCTTGGGCGGCTGCATTTCTGCGTCCTCTTTGGCCCGGGACATGTAGGCCTGGTCCTCTGGCCGCACCTCTGGCCCCTCCCGAAACGGCAAGGACTGAGAGGAACAACAACACGCAGCTGAGCTCCAAGTAAGATGAAGGAGAGATTACGGCGTTTGTTTGTGCCGTGTTTACATCCGGACTGGTGCGCAAGCAAGAATCTCCCCGCGTAGCTCTCTGGTACGCTGGGGCAACTGCAAAGAAGGCGCGCTGAAGCATCACGGGTCACAGCTGCGTCTGCCTCGCCGGCCGCAGCTTGGGCGCTCAAGCGGCGCAAATCTGTCAACACCAATGGGTGCTTCCTAGAATTAGGGTCCCCGCAGTTAGGGATTCCCCTTTCAACCCCAAGCGATGGCGTCCCCTGTTGGTTTCCGAGCAAAAAACACTAGTTCAATTGGTGACCCAGCTTTAAAACCATGTGACGCTTGCGGAGGGGCGACTGCGACGGCGGGAGGGACCATCTGTAAGGCCGACCACCCCGGTCGCTCCGTCCATCCATCCATCCATCCATCCATCCATCCATCCAAAACCATTTGCAAATCAGCAGGGCCCGCTCAAACCTCAAAAGTGCGCAAGCTCCAGATCCGGTAGGGAAAATGGCTGCAGGCGACATTGGGCACCCCAAGCAAGGCCGCGGTGAACATGTTGAGCAGGGCAAGGACTTGCGCTGTCCAAATGCTCAACAATCTAACACGAACCCTCTTGCGTGACGGCATGGAGGGAAAAAGACATGTCCGCCAACATGACAATGGTTGAATGAAAGCGAATGCTTCGTGCAAGGCAGCCGGCTTTCAAAGGATCTGTGAACTCCACGCTCACCTGCTTCCCATCACCCCCAGCTTGGGGGTCCTCCTCAGCTTGGCTGAGCCATTGCGGCTGTCGCGCACACAAGAACGCTCATGCTTCTGGATGGGGCTGGAGGCGCGAGCCATGTGATTCTACAGCTCCTAGAACCTTTTCGATGTCGGCGGCCTGAGCCGGAGGCTTTAAAGTCCGGCCTCGCCGTGCTATTCGCCCAAAGGGGCGCATGCCTAAGGCTTTGCCTTCCGGATTGACGGGTTTAGCCGCCGACATTGGAGATGCAGACGATGCGTGGTGCCTTTGGTGCATCATCACCACCCGCGCGGCCATTGGAGCTCCAGTTGGTGAGAGGCTGAAACCGGCTCAAAACACTGTAAATATGCAGCGCGCCGGCTGCATTGCCAGCATCGCTTGTGTCCTCGGCAGGCCCTGTGCGGAACGCATCGCATGCATCCCCTGCATCGTTTGGTTTTGGGGCCAGCTTGCCCCAAGCCAATCGTGATGCTGCGCGCGCGCGCCCGCCGCACTCTCGTGCGCGCCGCGCTCTTGTTGTTGTTGTTGTTGTTGTTGTTGTTGTTGTTGTTGTTGTTGTTGTTGTTGTTGTTGTTGTTGTTGTTGTTGTTGTTGTTGTTGTTGTTGTTGTTGTTGTTGTTGTTGTTGTTGTTGTTGTTGTTGTTGTTGTTGTTGTTGTTGTTGTTGTTGTTGTTGTTGTTGTTGTTGTTGTTGTTGTTGTTGTTGTTGTTGTTGTTGTTGTTGTTGTTGTTGTTGTTGTTGTTGTTGTTGTTGTTGTTGTTGTTGTTGTTGTTGTTGTTGTTGTTGTTGTTGTTGTTGTTGTTGTTGTTGTTGTTGTTCTTTTTCTTGTTGTTGTTGTTGTTGTGGTGGTGGTGGTGGTGGTGGTGGTGGGTGGTGGGTGGTGGGTCATGGTGGTGGTGGTGGGTGATGGTGGTGGTGGGTGATGGTGCTGGTGGGTGATGGTGCTGGTGGGTGATGGTGGTGTTGGGCGTCGAGTGTTGGGTGGTTGGGTGTTGTCTATGCATCTATCCATCCATCCGTCCATCCATCTATCCATCCATCCCATCCATCCATCCACCCATCCATCCACCCGCCCCATCCATCCATCCATCCATCCAACCCATCCATCCCATCCATCCGATCCATCCCATCCATCCCATCCCAACCCATCCCATCCACCCATCCATCCCATCCATCCATCCCATCCACCCCTCCCTCCCTCCCTCCCTCCATCCATCCATCCCATCCCATCCCATCCATCTCATCCATCCTGTCCATCCCGTCCCATCCATCCCATCCCATCCCATCCCATCCCATCCCATCCCATCCCACCCCACCCACCCACCCACCCACCCACCCACCCACCCACCCACCCACCCACCCCCCATCCATCCATCCATCCATCCATCCATCCATCCATCCATCCATCCATCCATCCATCCATCCATCCATCCATCCATCCATCCATCCATCCATCCATCTCATGCATCATGAGCCCGTCCCGCGAGGCCGGGGCGCGGAGCGTGAAAGTTAATGAGGTTGTTTGGTAGCATTGGGCGTAAGTAGCGTGGGTCTTGGGTTGGTTTAAGCTTGGTTTGGGCTTGGCCTCGGCTTGATTTTGGTGCTGGCTAAGGGTTGGTGTTGGGCGGATTGTCGTCAGAAGCTGCTTCAGCAGTGCTTAGTTTTGCTTTGGGGCTTTTGTTTTGGCCGGTTGTAAGAATTGGTAAGGTTTGGTTCAAGGTTGGTTTTGGGCTGGTTTCGGAGCATTGCCCCAAACTACCAACTAGCACTAAACCAGCCCCAGTAATTGACAGCCCTGAAGCAACCCGAGCCAAAGAGGCCCCAAACCCGACACCGGTCCCAAGCAACCTAACAAGCCCCAAAATCTGCCGACCAACCAACCAACCAACTCCTCTTTCTTCCTTCCTTCCTTCCTTCCTTCCTTCCTCCCTTCCGTGCTCCGCTCCTTGGTTTGTTGGATCCCTGACACGTTTTTTTGACACCTATCCCCATCCTAGAGAGATCTGACATGAAGGCTTGCAATCGCTTCGGGTTACAAACATCCTACAGTTCTGCTGAGAAGATGTTGGCCAAAGGCTGAAAGCCATTGCCTTCCTGCCTCTGGAATGCATCAGACGCGTCCAGCTGCGCAACCCAGGCCGCCACCTCTCGTGTGCTCCATGTATGTGGGTCGCGGCCAGTGTGCCCAGCCGGTGCTTGGGCGACAGCTCCCCCACCAGCCTGGGCCACGGGGGCCAACCAAACAAGGGAGGCGTTGACCTGAAATGACCCGCGACAGATTCAGATTTCACTTCACACGAGAAGAGAGCTGCGGGACCATGCAGGCTACTACAGTTGCATCGCGTCCTAGCCCCCACAGCTCAAGTGCAGTCGAAACATTCTCCACTCCAGATTTAACACTGGCGGTGGTGGTGGCGAGCTAAAATCCATACGGCTGGTCCTGGAGCACAGTCATATCTCGCTGCTCTGCTTCTGACGAGCAGTCCACGACTCTCACAAGCCTGCCTCAGTTCATAATTGCATACTTCAGCTCCAGCCGTCGCTCCAGGCCCTCGACTTGAGCAAAGGTGTGTTGGCTAAAAACACGGAGAGTATACAGTGGCAACATGCCTATCCCACTGCCTTCGCGGGTGCTCGACCATGTGTAAGGGTGCCTACGCGGGCCTGGACGGCGAGAAGGTGCCTACACGAACGCCAGCTCGAACTTGCCCTGCCCGTGCGTCGCATCGGAAGCAAAAAGCAATCAGGCAAGCAAGCAAGCAAGCAAGGAAGCAAACAAGCGCTCGCCCGGTGGCATGGGGTTGCAGGCGCGGCTTGCGTGGTTCCGGCTTTGTTCCACGCAATCCTAAGGCTTTTGAAGGAGTTGTTCTACGTGCGCGAGTAGGCGGTTCCGGCAGGAATCGTGCAATTCTAGTGCTGTCGAAGGCACTGTTCCTCGCATTCCTGGGGCTGCGTGAGCAGAAATCGAAGTGAAACTTGTGTTTTCCCGAAAGCATAGCGAAAGGGTTTTCGTTAAAATCGGGTGACAGACTGCACAGAGTCATGTCACAAAGAGATTACTTAGATATTGCACAGAGACATGTCACCAAGAGACCACCTGAGAGATTGCAAAGAGTCATGTCACCAAGAGATCGCCTGAGAGATTGCGCAGAGCCATGTCACCAAGAGATCGTCTGAGAGATTGCGCAGAGTCATGTCACCAAGAGATCGCCTGAGAGATTGCACAGAGTCATGACACCAAGAGATCGCCTGAGAGATTGCACAGAAGTCATGTCAGGAAGAGATCGCCTGAGAGATTGCGCAGAGTCATGGTCTGAGAGACTGCACCAAGAGATGTCACGGAGAGATTGCTCAGAGAGGTTGCACCGACAGATGTCACGGAGAGATTGCTCTGAGAGCTTGCGCCGAGAGATGTCGCAGAGACATTGCTCAGAGAGCTTGCGCCGAAAAAAATGTCACGGAGAGATTGCTCGAAGTGTTTGCACGTGAGACTGCACTGAGAGATGTCACGGAGAGATTGCTCGGAGTGATTGCACTTGCGATTGCACCCGAAGACGCGCAGAATCCGAGAAGGTCGCAGTTTCGCAGACCGTGGTCGGTCCCGCCGCGCCGCCTTAAGACACTAATTTTAGTTGAAGTTGCACATGCCGAGTCTCCTGGGTGCACGTCGATGTGCAAAAAACTCCAGGGAAATGCTACTTTTCAGCATCCCCGCGCAACCCTCTGCGGAGATCGTGCGGGTCGATGTGCAGAAACTCAATGGAAATAATATTTTTGCTGCGCGCGTTCAACCCTCTGGGGAGATCGTGCGTGTCGATGTGCAAAGACTCACTGGAACTGCTACTTTCTCGGGTGCGCGGTCAACCCTCTGCGGAGATCGTGTGGGTCGATGTGCAAAAACTCCATGGACATGCTAATCTTTCGGGCGCGCTGTCGATGTGCAAGAACCCAATAGAAGTGCTACTTTCACATCCCCGCGCAACCCTCTGCGGAGATCGTGCGGGTCGATGTGCAGAAACTCAATGGAAATAATATTTTTGCTGCGCGCGTTCAACCCTCTGGGGAGATCGTGCGTGTCGATGTGCAAAGACTCACTGGAACTGCTACTTTCTCGGGTGCGCGGTCAACCCTCTGCGGAGATCGTGTGGGTCGATGTGCAAAAACTCCATGGACATGCTAATCTTTCGGGCGCGCTGTCGATGTGCAAGAACCCGATAGAAGTGCTACTTTTCACATCCCCGCGCAACCGTCTGCGGAGATCGTGCGGGTCGATGTGGAGAAACTCAATGGAAATAATATTTTGCTGTGCGCGTTCAACCCTCTGGGGAGATCGTGCGTGTCGATGTGCAAAGACTCACTGGAACTGCTACTTTCTCGGGCGCGCGGTCAACCCTCTGCGGAGATCGTGTGGGTCGATGTGCAAAAACTCCATGGACATGCTAATCTTTCGGGCGCGCTGTCGATGTGCAAGAACCCAATAGAAGTGCTACTTTTCACATCCCCGCGCAACCCTCTGCGCAGATCGCGCGGGTCGATGCGCAAAAACTGGTGGGAAATGCTACTTTTCAACATCCTCGCGCAACCCTCTGCGGAGATCGTGCGGGTCGATGTGCAGAAACTCAATGGAAATCATATTTTTGCTGTGCGCGTTCAACCCTCTGGGGAGATCGTGCGTGTCGATGTGCAAAGACTCACTGGAACTGCTACTTTCTCGGGTGCGCGGTCAACTCTCTGCGGAGATCGTGTGGGTCGATGTGCAAAAACTCCATGGACATGCTAATCTTTCGGGCGCGCTGTCGATGTGCAAGAACCCAATAGAAATGCTACTTTTCAGCATCCCCGCGCAACCCTCTGCGGAGATCGTGCGGGTCGATGTGCAGAAACTCAATGGAAATAATATTTTTGCTGTGCGCGTTCAACCCTCTGGGGAGATCGTGCGTGTCGATGTGCAAAGACTCACTGGAACTGCTACTTTCTCGGGTGCGCGGTCAACCCTCTGCGGAGATCGTGTGGGTCGATGTGCAAAAACTCCATGGACATGCTAATCTTTCGGGCGCGCTGTCGATGTGCAAGAACCCAATAGAAGTGCTACTTTTCACATCCCCGCGCAACCCTCTGCGCAGATCGCGCGGGTCGATGTGCAAAAACTGGTGGGAAATGCTACTTTTCAACATCCTCGCGCAACCCTCTGCGGAGATCGTGCGGGTCGATGTGCAAAAACTCAATGGACATGCCATGTTTGAAACGTCCCCGCGCAACCCTCTGCGGGGATGTGCGCGAAGGCGAAGTAAAACGTTACTTTTTGGAGTTCGGAACTGGGCCCGAAAGGTGGCCCGAAACTTTGTCTCGGGGCTTGCGCGCCTGCTTCTGGCAGCGAGGGGTCCCTGGCTCGAATCCCCCCTGTTCCGCGCTGGCTCGGAAATTGTAATTTTTAAGTGCAAGGCCAGTACGCGAAGTACAGTTCCGCAGCTCCAGCTGAAAAATTGCACTTTGAAGTACGAAAGTAGTACGCGAAGTGCACTTTCGCAGCTCCGGATTGAAAGTCGTACACATGTCTTTCTCGAAGTACAGTTTCGCAGCTTTCTCTCTCTCTCTCCTTCTGTCTCTCTGTCTCTCTCTCTCTGTCTCTCGCTCTCCCTCTTTCTCTTTCTCTTTCTCTTTCTCTTTCACTTTCTCTTTATCTGTCTCTTTCTCTTTCTCTTTCGGTTTGTCTCTTTCTCTTTCTCTTTCACTTTCTATTTATCTTTCTCTCTCTCTCTCTTTCTCTCTCTGTCCCTCTCTCTCTCTCTCTCTTTCTCTCTGTCTCTCTGTCTCTCTCTCTCTTTCTCTTTATCTCTCTCTCTCTCCCTTTTTCTTTTTCTCTTTCTCTTTCTCTTTCTCCTTTTCTTTCTCTTCCTCTTTCTCTTTCTCTTTCTCCTTCTCTTTCTCTTTCTCTTTCTCTGCCTCATTCTCTTTCTCTTTCTCTCTCTCTCTTTCTCTTTCTCTTTCTCTTTCTCTTTCCCTGTCCCTTTCTCTTTCTCTTTCTCCCTTTTTTGCAAGCCGGAGTGTACTTCGCGTACTACTGTTCTTCTGTAAAACTTGCGATTCTCAGGCCGGAGATGCGGGAGCGTGCTTCGCATACTACTTTTGTACTTAAATTTTGCGAAAACCACAGCGAGAGCGATCCGACACGCACAATCTCCGCAGAGGGTTCGTCGGCGAGCTTTGAAATTCGCACGGCGCCACAGCAAGAGCGCTCCGACACGCACAATCTCCGCAGAGGGTTCGTCGGCCAGTGTCAGCCCCTGCCAAGGGCACAGCCCCGGCAAATCCAAAACATCCCTGTCGAGCCGCGAGACCAACTGCAGCAATGTGAAGCGTAAGCTCGACAGGAAGGACAGGGGCAATACCCTTGTTGTCCCTTGCTTGCCTTTGCTTTGCCTTGCTTTGCCCGTGTTTTGCCTTGCTTTGCCCGTGCTTTTGCTTGTTTTGCCTTGCTGTCCCTTGCTTTCCCTTGCTTTCTCATATTTGCCCTTGCGTTCCCCTGCTGTCCCTTGCTTTCCCTTGCTGTCTCTTGCTGTCCTTCGCTTTCCTTTGCTTGTCCTTGCTTTCCCTTGCGTCGCCTTGCTTTCTCTTTGCTTTCCCTTTGCTTTGCCTTGCTTTCCCTTGATTTCCATTGCTTTCCCTTGAAGTCCCTTAATTTCCTTTCCTTGTCCTTGCTTTCCTTTGCGTTGCCTTGCTCTTACTTTCCCTTGCTTTCCCTTTCCCTTGCTGTCCCTTGCTGTCCCTTGCTTTCCTTTGCTTTGCCTTGCTTTGCCCGTGATTTACTTGCTTTCCCTTGCTGTCCCTTGCTTTCCCTTGCTGCCCCATGTTTTCCATTGCTGTCCTTTGCTGTTCCTTGCTGTCCCTTCCTTTCCCTTGTTTTCTCTGCTTCCCCGTGCTTTCTTTTGCTGTTCCTCGCTTTCCTTTGCTTTCCTTTTTCTTCCTTGCTTTCCCTTGCTTTGTTTTTCCCTTGCTGTCCCTCGCTGTCCCTTGTTGTCCCTTGCTTGCCTTTGCTTTGCCTTGCTTTGCCCGTGTTTTGCCTTGCTTTGCCCGTGCGTTTGCTTGTTTTGCCTTGCCGTCCCTTGCTTTCCCTTGCTTTCCCTTATTTGCCCTTGCTTTCCCCTGCTGTCCCTTGCTTTCCCTTGCTGTCTCTTGCTGTCCTGCGCTTTCCTTTGCTTGTCCTTGTTTTCCCTTGCGTTGCCTTGCTGTCCTTTCCCTTGCTTTCCCTTGCTCTCCCTTGCTTTCCCTTTTCCTTGCTGTCCCTTGCTGTTCCTTGCTTTCCTTTGCTTTGCCTTGCTTTGCCTGTGTTTTGCCTTGCTTTCCCTTGCTTTCCCTGCTTTCCCTTGCTGTCCCTTACTTTCCCTTACTACCCCATGTTTTCCATTACTATCCTTTGCTTGCCCTTGCTGTCCCTTCCTTTCCCTTGTTTTCTCTGCTTTCCCGTGCTTTCTTTTGCTGTTCCTCGCTTTCCTTTGCCTTCCTTTTTCTTCCCTTGCTTTCCCTTGCTTTGTTTTTCCCTCGCTGTCCCTTGTTGTCCCTTGCTTTCCTTTGCTTTGCCTTGCTTTGCCCGTGTTTTGCCTTGCTTTGCCCGTGCTTTTGCTTGTTTTGCCTTGCTGTCCCTTGCTTTCCCTTGCTTTCTCATATTTGCCCTTGCGTTCCCCTGCTGTCCCTTGCTTTCCCTTGCTGTCTCTTGCTGTCCTTCGCTTTCCTTTGCTTGTCCTTGCTTTCCCTTGCGTTGCCTTGCTTTCTCTTTGCTTTCCCTTTGCTTTGCCTTGCTTTGCCCGTGCTTTGCTGTCACTTGCTTTCCCTTGTTTTCCCTTACTTTCCCTTGATTTCAATTGCTCCGCTTGCTGTCCCTTGCTTTGCCCGTGCTTTCGCTTGCTTTCCTTTGCTTGTCCTAGCTGTTCCTTGCTTTCCTTTGCTGTCCCTTGCTGTCCCTTGCTCTCCCTTGCTTTCCCTTTCCCTTGCTGTCCCTTGCTGTCCCTTGCTGTCCCTTGCTGTCCCATGTCTTCCATTGCTGTCCTTTGCTTGTCCTTGCTGTCCCTTGCTTTCCCTTGTTTTCTTTGCTTTCCCGTGCTTTCTTTTGCTGTTCCTTGCTTTCCTTTGCTTTCCTTTTTCTTCCCTTGCTTTCCCTTGCTTGCCTTCGCTTTGCCTTGCTTTGCCCGTGCTTTGCCTTGCTTTGCCCGTGCTTTTGCTTGCTTTGCCTTGCTGTCCCTTGCTTTCCCTTGGTTTCCTTTTTCTTCCCTTGCTTTCCCTTGCTTGCAATCGCTTTGCCTTGCTTTGCCCGTGCTTTGCCTTGCTTTGCCCGTGCTTTTGCTTGCTTTGCCTTGCTGTCCCTTGCTTTCCCTTGGTTTCCCTTGATTGCCCTTGCTTTCCCCTGCTGTCCCTTGCTTTCCCTTGCTGTCTCTTGCTGTCCTTTGGTTTCCTTTGCTTGTCCTTGCTTTCGCCTTGCTTTCCCTAGCTTTCCCTTGCTGTCCCTTTGCTTTCCTTTGCTTTGCCTTGCTTTGCCCGTGCATTTGCTTGCTTTGCTTTGCTGTCACTTGCTTTCCCTTTTTCCCTTGCTTTCCCTTGCTTTCCCTTGATTTCACTTGCTCCCCTTGCTGTCCCTTGCTTTGCCCGTGCTTTCGCTTGCTTTCCTTTGCTTGTCCTAGCTGTTGTTTGCTTTCCATTGCTTTCCCTTGATGTCCCTTAATTTCCTTTCCTTGTCCTTGCTTTCCTTTGCGTTGCCTTGCTCTTGCTTTCCCTTGCTTTCCCTTTCCCTTGCTGTCCCTTGCTGCCCCTTGCTGTCCCTTGCTGTCCCTTGCTTTCCTTTGCTTTGCCCTGGCGTTTGCTTGCTTTGCCTTGCTGTCGCTTGCTTTCCCTTGTTTTCCCTTGCTTTCGTTTTTCCTTGCTTTCCCTTGCTTTCCCTTGCGTTGGTTTTCCCTTGCTGTCCCTTGCTTGCTTTGCTTCGCTTTGCTTTGCACGAGCTGTTGCTTGCTTTCCTTGGCTTGTCCTCGCTTTCCCTTGCTTTCCCTTGCTTTCCCTTTCTGTCCCTTGCTTTCCTTTGCAAAAGTGACAAGCAGACCAAACAGCAGCTCATGGGATTCCCTTCGCGTAGCCTCCACCGCGCATCACGGGCCTACCATGCACGAAAATGCCAAGCGATCAGCGGCCCAAACAGCGGCCAAAATATGGCCGCTATCTCGACCGGTTCCACAGCATGCCGAGCGCGAAAAGCACCCAAAAAAGACGCCTAAAAATTAGCCGTCTTTTTGAAGCCAAAACGCAGAAAAAACAAAAAAAGCTCACACGAAAAAAGGATCCGTGAACACGCCAGGAAACAGCTCGAATCAGTCCAAAGGAGCACCTCGACACAGGCTCCTCGAACGCAAGATGAAGCCCAAGCACCAGCATCCCCAGCATCCCCGGCATCCCGCGTACTTGCTGAGCCGCCAGCACCCCCAGCATCCCCAGCATCCCCAGCATCCCCGAGGCAGGTCCAAGCGCGAAACACGCAAGCAGTAAGCAAGCAAGGAGAAGCGGAGAAATAGCCGTCTTTTTTTGACCCAGAAAAGACAAAAAAAGCACGCAAAACGAGCCAGCTCAACGCAGAAAACACCTTGCAAAATCATGGTAAAACGCAGGTTTTTGCGCAAAAAATGCAGCGAGCGAGCAATTCCCGGACAGATGGAAAAGACACCCAAATGTTAGCCGTCTTTTTTCGGCGCAAAATTCTGCAAATCAGGCCGAGCAGCCAACCCCCCCCCCCCCGCTCCCCCTGTGTTCCGTTTTCTATGTTGATCACCATGCAACATTTGGCTCAAGGCCTCTCTTTCTTAGTGTATAGTCATGATTGACATTGCATCCTAGAAAAGGCATTGCAGACCGCCTACAGCAGGTATACAGCAATCCATATAACCAGGACAATCCATTCTCAATCCACTGTTGGCACATTGGACTTACGGGGATAGATCCGGGGACCATATATACGACTTCTACTACCACAAGGTATCCGTTCCCTTCTGGGATAAGATACCCCCGGCAGTGGGGCTCAATTGTGGTAGCGGAGCAAGTTTTTCGCAAAGATCCAGAAGATATGTCATCAGATGGAGAAGGCTTCATGGAAGCCTATTCAAGTACAGCCAGAACATCTGGCTACACAGAAGAGACACTAAATTTATCGATGACCGCCAAGCAGCCGCACGACGGAAAAGTCAGCTGGTTCAGATATGAAGAACTCGTAGATGACTGGACGACCTTTACAACAATTGAAGCATCCAAGAGAGGACCTCTATTGAAGAGTCGTCTCATGGGAGATGCTTACATGTACAAGGCAGTCCTCCAGAATGAGCTTCTGCAAGATCCTGAAGAAGGAGTCAACTACTTCAAGAACACGTTGAAGAAGTACTTCCTGAAGGGCACCACGAATGTGTACCTATACAGGTTACTGAGCTTCTTCAACCACCGAAGGCAGAACTCGGAGTTCCTCATTTTCACATCAAAATTTGAAATCCTTCTTATGAGATTGAAGGCAGCCTGGATGGACCTGATGCCAACTTTTACGGCACAGTCGCCAGAGTATCGCCAATCCGTACAAGAAGCGAACAACACAAATATTGCTCGACACCAGCAAGCTGCTGGTGCCCGAGCACCGCCTCCAACACTGCTTGCCGAAGACGATCCAAACGTACTCAGACAGTACATCGCAGGCATGCAGCGAAGACAGCGGGACGCATTTCCCTTCGGGGATAATCTCATAGCGCAGTTTTTCATCATCCAGAGTGAGCTGTCAGATCAGCAGCGTGAAAGATTAACAAGCGCAATGTCCTTAAGGAACATCACACTCGAGAACTACTCCTATGAGATGCTAAAGACACAGTACCACGACCTCTTCATCACGACCAGAACATCCATACAAGATCCATCCATCCGACCAGCCGGCGGAAACCGAAGTAGCACATTTTTCATCCTTGAACAAGGAGAATATGATGGAGAAGAAGGTTTCTGGGTGGAGGATGAGGAAGGACTTGAAGGATTCATGTCGAACAATGATGAAGAGACATTCTGGGTCCTCGAGGAGAACGATGCGTTCATTGCGAGAAAGGTGTCTGGGCGGAATTTCAGATTCAAGAAGAGAAAAGGAAAAGGAAAATCAGGAAGCAAAAAGGGCAGTCACCAACGTGGTGGCTTCAAACCCTTTCGGAAAGGCGGTTCTGGCGGGAAGGCCAATATGGCCAACGAACAACAAGATCCCTACGACCAGGCATATTGGGGAAAAGGCAAAGGAAAGAAGGGAAAGAAAGGAAAATCGAAATTCCAATATCCCTATGATGGAGAAAAAGCGGATATGGCAAAGGAAAGTCCAAAACATTCGCAGCCATTGCAGAGAAACCAGAGGAGCAACCTGCCACACAGCAGGCTGTCATTCCTCAAGAGCCTGCCTATGCCGGTTGGACAGATCAAGATTGGGATCAATCCTGGAGTTGGAACGAACAAGGCTGGTACTCATCTCATGAGACATCCAGCACAGGACAAGCACTACTGGCATTCCATGGCGCACAAGAGCAACATGAGAACAAGGCCATCCACGAGAAGCTGATCCAATCAGATACAGTTTCAGAACATAATTTGTCCCTCACAACAAATCACAGCCTTTTGGCAACAAAGCTGATGGCGCCTGTCATCAACCCTCAGCACAATCCGACCTATGCGATCCTGGACAACGGATGTACCAGATCCATGGGCAGCTGGCATGCAATCCAGCGTTTTACTCGGGCCATCGAACCCATGAAGGACATCATTTCCTATCAGTACATCCCGGCCGAGACCAAGTTCACTTTTGCGAACGGAGAGACAGCCAAGGTAAATTGGACCTTGCATCTCAAATATCACACGACTCCTCCATGCAGTTTCTGCATGAATGTTCGAATTTCCATGAATGTTCTACGCACTGTCTATGCAGTTTCTATGCACTTTTGGAAAGTGCACGCAAAGTGCATAGAATACAGTCAAAAGTGCATAAGAAATGCGTAGGAAAGGCATAGAAATATAAAGTGCATAAGAAGTGCATAAAACATGCATAGGAAATGCATAGACAATGCTCAGAACATGAGTCGAAAATGCATAGAAATTCATGGACAATTCATGGACAGTTCCTGGAAAGTTCATGGAACGTTCCTGGAAAGTTCCTGGATAGTTCCTGGAAAGTTCCTGGACAGTTCCTGGAAAGTTAGTGGAAACATCTTGGAAAGTTCCTGGAAAGTTCATGAACACTTCCTGGAAAGTTCCTGGAAAGCTCCTGGAAAGTTGCTGGAAAGTTCCTGGAAAGTTCATGGACACTTCCTGGAAAGTTCCTTGAAAGTTTTTGGACACTCCTGGAAATTTCCTGGAAAGTTCATGGACACTTCCTGGAAAGTTCCTGGAAAGTTCATGGAAACTTCATGGAAAGTTCCTGGAAAGTACATGGAAACTTCCTGGAAAGTTCCTGGAAAGTTCCTGGAAAGTTCCTGGAAAGTTCATGGAAACTACCCGGAAAGTTCCTGGAAAGTTCATGGGCAGTTCCGGGAAAAACTTCCTGGAACGTTCCTGGAAAGTTCATGGAAACTTCCTGGAAAGTTCCTGGAAAGTTCATGGAAACTTCATGGAAAGTTCATGGACACTTCATGGAACGTTCCTGGAAAGTTCGTGGACAGTTCATGGAAACTTCCTGGAAAGTTCATGGAAACTTCCTGGAAAGTTCATGGACACTTCATGGAAAGTTCATGGGCAGTTCCTGGAAACTGCCTGGAAAGTTCATGGAAATTGTGGAAAGCCAGTGGCTCTTCAACATCACTAGCAAAACCCCTTTCGTGGCGCACTCCCTTTACTTCTTAAATTTTAAGAAATTTGCAGCCTTAGGGCAGGGACCCGAATCCAGGACCCGAATCCGGGACCCGAATCCGGGACCCGAATATGGGACCCGAATCCGGGACCCGAATCAAAATCCGGGACCCAATCCGGGCCCCAATCGGGGCCGAAAAGCGGCTGGCCCGGGCCCAACATGCAGGGTGATGCAGGGGATGTTGAGGATGCTGGGGTCCCCATCCGGCACCCTCGATGAAGGTGCCAGATTTTGCTGCGACGGGGCTAGGGGACCCGAATCAAAATCCGGGACCTGAATCCGGGACCCGAATCCACAGTCTTCCTGAGTCTCGCCATCTTCTTTTGTCTTGCCCGGCGCGCCGGGTCCCAGCGCCGGCGTTCCGGGTCCCAGCGTAGCAAGGACACCATTCTCTGTATGGATTGGTTTAAACTGTTTGGGGTCTTCGGTGTATTTTTTTTGGTGCCTTGCTGTGATCTAGTCCCCGTTTTTGTTCCCCAGCCCAGCCCAAAGGACGAGGTTTTTGGGCCCAGCCCAAAGGACGAGGTTTTTGGGCCCAGCCCAAAGGACGAGGTTTTTGGGCCCAGCCCAAAGGGCGAGGTTTTTGGGCCCAGCCCAAAGGACGAGGTTTTTGGGCCCAGGTTTTTGGGCCCAGCCCAAAGGAGGAGGTTTTTGGGCCCAGCCCAAAGGACGAGGTTTTTGGGCCCAGGCCCAGCCCAAAGGACGAGGTTTTTGGGCCGAGGTTTTTGGGCCCAGCCCAAAGGCCGAGGTTTTTGGGCCCAGCCCAAAGGACGAGGTTTTTGGGCCCAGCCCAAAGGACGAGGTTTTTGGGCCCAGCCCAAAGGACGAGGTTTTTGGGCCCAGCCCAAAGGACGAGGTTTTTGGGCCCAGCCCAAAGGACGAAGCCCAGGACGAGCCCAGGGACGAGGTTTTTGGCCCAGCCCAAAGGACGAGGTTTTCCCAAAAAACCTCATCCTTTGGCCTGGCCCTGAAAACCTCAAGCTTTGGAGAGAGGTCAGCTGAGGACCCTCTCTGATGAGGTGTCAAGGCCATGAAAGATCGAGTTTTGAAATTAAAAAAACAACTCACCCTTTATGTTAAAAAACCAACAAGTTTGAACGGGTGAGGTTTTGGGTAAAAACCTCATCCTTTGAGAGCATTGTTGGATAGTCCAGAAAAAACACCTAATCCTTTTTGAGGGCATTGTCAACCCTGAACTATCCAAAACCACTCTCAAAGGATGAGGTTTTTACTAAAAACAACTTCACATTTTCAAACTTTTTGTTTTTAACATAAAGGGTGAGCTGCTTTTAATTGTCAAAACTCGATCTTTCATGGCCTTGACACCTCCTCATCGGAGAGGGCCCTCAGGCTGACCTCTCTCCAAAGATTGAAGTTTTCAGCTGGGCAAAAAAACCTCGTCCTTCGCAAGTACAGGGCTTTTGGAAAGACAGGGCTAGCACAAAAAATATGTTGCTTCAAGGGGCTCAAGGGCGCCCATATCGCTTGTCCTTGAGCGCGGCTGACAGAAACTAATTGAGGACCGAATTAAGGACAATTGCTAGGCCTAGAAGGGGCAACCTCGGGATTTGTGGCAAGCCGACAGCGATCTGAGATTGTTGGAGCAGGAGTTGTAGGACGCCCCGCGGGGATTCAAACTTCTTGGCACCTAGAGAGAGCTTCGCTCAATCTTGTTGTTTCCGGGCGGTTCCATATCTTCCACCCTGAGTAAATATCGTAAACCTGTTTCTCCGTTGATGTTTTAGAAGTTCAATGTCTCGCAGCGAGCGCGGCCAACCTTCGACAGTTTCCGGCACCAAAAAGAACGCAAATTCAAGTTCTGAGCGACGCAAGTTCCTCCTAAGGCTTCAAGGCACAAACTCGAACGGAAGGCATTTAAAGGAATGCTTGCAGCTTGTGTGCGTATTTAGCTTTTGGCGCCAAGCCTAGGACCGCGCAGGGTTGTTACTATTGGGGCCTGGCTAATTGTATGCAGCCTTTCCAAGACACGCGCAAAATCCTCTCCACGTGGCCAACCTTGCTTCATTGCACCTGGTCACTGCGCCGTGATCTATGCAAGAAGCCACGAGCGACAGTGAACCTGCCAGGCATCATGGCCCCAGCGGCCCGACTGTTTGCTGCTTCCTGATCAGGTTCTATCAGTTTGCCAAAGACACGCAGGAGCCGAGTCCTGTTCATGTAGCCAGCCTTGTTTGACAGCAACTATCTCCAGGGCTTCATAGCATGACCCCGTCACTAAAAGTAGACAAGCGACGGCTGGAAGCACATGGATCAAATTCACATTTTGATGGAACAACTTGCAGCCACATTGCACGCAAGCATAAGACAGCAAGCTTGACAGTTGATCAAAAAAGGTCGTCGCTGCTCTGTCCCACCCAGGTTCCTGCTCACCGTGGCCTCCATGAGCTGCGTGCTGATCCCTCAAGAGAAGGAGGAGCATTATGTGTGGAGGCGCATGCGGCCCTCGCAGCAACAGGCCGAATGCCAGCGCAAGAGCCCGCTGCAGCAGGCAATGGTGTTTCACGCGCGGGCCAAAGCTCTCTCAGCTTGCGACAGTTGCAAGCAACCGTCAACCCAACCTATTTCATGAGTACCACCCGAAGTCAAGAGAAACGTGCCGGAACGCAGTAACAATGACAAGGAACAAACAAATGACAACTAACCCTTGATGCTGCGAGACGCGTGCCTAAAAGCAGAGACAGTGACAAAAACACATTCTGCAAAACCCCGGGCAAGAGCGCAATGCAATGACAGGTGAAATGTGGCAAGGGGAACCGTGACTTGGACAGCACCGCGCAGTGACAATGACATGTGGCATGTGGTCATGACAGGAGTTCCCTGCGATTAGTCAGTGCTTGGTTTAAGAGCCAGACCCAAATGCAAAGAAATTAGACCCAGATGCAAGGAAATAGCCTTGCGTGCTTTGCGTAACACACCAACAGGGCAAACAACCGAGCAAATTGCGCTGACAAATTTTCACGAACTGCCGTGCATAATCGATATAGAGTTGTTGGTCGTATCG
The DNA here is from genome assembly GCA_963377175.1 of Effrenium voratum. Lineage (NCBI taxonomy): Eukaryota > Dinophyceae > Suessiales > Symbiodiniaceae > Effrenium > Effrenium voratum. The sequence goes on from CAUJNA010000098.1 coordinate 311,186, forward strand.
TAGCGCCATCAGATTTGCTCGTGTTGGTCGTTGTTGGTTGTGGATTCATCTGATCTGAGGAGATCAGGGCGGTCGGACCATCCTCCTCCATACTCCCAAATGGTCTTGTTCGCATTATTCTTGTCACAGGAGGATGCGCTATACCAGCTGTTGTCGTCGCGGTTGGTCTGCTTGTAGTAGTTGCCCCACGTAGCCTGATAAGTTCCACCACAGTGGTAGTTGGTGGTCTGGCTGTGTCCAGGTCAATGGTAAGGTCGCTGCAGGCGACGTTGTTCCTTTTTCCTTTCGTCTTTCTGTTTCGATCTTATATAAACCATCAGGGGATTGCGCCAATTCCCGAAAGCATCGCGAAGGGTTCTTCCGTGCGGAGCTCTTGGACCAACTTGCGCAGAGTCATTTGCACAGAGCCACTTGCACAGAGTCACCTGCACAGAGTCACTTGCACAGAGTCAGCTGCACAGAGTCAGCTGCGCAGAATCACTTGCACAGGGTCACCTGCGCAGAGCCAAGGGCCAGGTGCATAGAGCCAAGTGCATAGAGCCAAGTGCATAGAGCCAAGCGCATAGAGCAGGTGCATAAAGCTAGGTGCGCAGAGCTGGGCGTAGAAAGCTGGGTGTAGAGGCTCGGCGTCAGCAGCTGTGCAAGTTAAGGTCAAGCCTCATAGGAAAAATACTTAGCGCGCGTGAAAGTAAGAAAAGAGAAAGAGCTCGGTAATAAGAATCTTCTATTTTGGCGGGGGGTTGGGTTGTTGTCATCGATCGGGATTGTGACCCTCTGCGGGGATCGGCGCGGTCGAGGTGCAAAAATTCACTGTGTTTTTTGGATTTTGATGTCCGTGGATGAACCCTCCGCGGGAATCGGCGTGGTCGACGTGCAAGAACTCGAGGTTTTTGCGATTATGCGGCGCCTGGACGAACCCTCTGAGGGGATAAGCTGATGTGTTTTTTTTGCGATTCCTGCGGTCGCGGATGAATCCTCTGCGGGGATCGGCGTGGTCGAGGTGCAAAAACTAGATGGTTGTTGCGACTTTTTGGGGCTGCGAGCTGGTCTTTGGAACTTGTCGTGGTTCGCGCGCGTGCTCTCGAATCATGGCGGTCGCGGGTTCGAATCCCGCTGGCCGCGGAATGCCCTGCGCACGCTGCGCAAAAAACTTGCACGCGGCACTTGCGCAGAGCAACTTGCGCAGAGAACTTGCGCAGGGCGCTTGCGCAGAGCAACTTGCGCAGAGGACTTGCGCAGTGCAACTTGCGCAGAGACACTTGCGCAGAGAACTTGCGCAGAGCAATTTGCGCAGAGACATTTGCACAGAGCCACTTGCAACAACTTGCGCAGAGCGAATTAGCAAAAAAAACTTGCATTTGCAGTCGAGTGCAAAAGTAAGTAGTACGCGGAGTGCATTCCCGCAGCTCCGGTAGCACTTGCGCAGAGCAACTTGCACAGATCACTTGCGCAGAGCAACTTGCACAGAGCACTTGCACAAAGCACTTGCGCACAGCAACCTGCACAGAGCAGCTTGCACGGAGCAACTTGCACAAGGCAACTTGCACAGAGCAACCTTTGTGAAGCACATGCGCAAAGCACTTGCACGGAGCAACTGGCACAGCACTTCCGCAGAGTAACTTGCACAGAGCAACTTGCACAGAGCAACTTTCACGGAGCAACTTCATGCAGCAGCTTGCGCAAAGCAACTTGCACAGAGCTACTTGCGCAGAGCACTTGCACAAAGCACTTGTATAGAGCAACTTGCGCAGAGCAACTTGCGCAGAGCACTTGCGCGAAGCACTTGCGTAGAGCACTTGCGCAAAGCACTTGCGCAGAGCAATTTGCACAGAGCAACTTGCGCAGAGCAACTTGCAAGCAGAAATTCGAAGACTTCTGCAGAATAATTTGCGCAGAGCACTTGCGCGGGGGCGCTTGCGTAGACCAACTTGCGCAGAGCAACTTGCACAGGGGACTTGCGCGGGCAACTTGCGCGAGTAACTTGCGCAAAGCACTTGCGTGGAGAAACCCGCGCAGAACATCTTGCACAGACGGTTCGACAAAGCAATTTGCGCAGAGAAGCTTACACAGAAAGAGCTGCATGAGAAAAACAATGCTTTCGGGCCAATCGTCCTCTAGTCGCTGTCACTTCGGCCAAATATCAGAATCTCGTTCGTGATGTATTTGAATCGCTCGGCGCATATGACTGTGTAATCGGCAAGTGCTTGGGTTGAATTCTTCCGGAATTCTTCCTGCTCACCGTAGTCGAGAATGTCGAACTCGCTCAGTCGGTGCATGTGCTGAGGGTATGCTCGTGCCGAGTGAAAGGCGTGAGTCAGGATGCTGTCTGGAAATGCTCGGTCGTAGCCCGAGCCTGTATTGGGTTCCAGAATGTGCCGGATGATGCTGACGATGGTTGCGTTGGTGCGCCTCGTGAAGTGGGTTCGTTCGAGATAATCCAATTTGGTGTTGACCTTGTCTACAAACACCCGAGTGCCTTGGGTGAAGACGCTGAAAACAACGGCTCCCTGCTGGTTGTTGTTTAGACGGTGGCGCTGACACATCTTCCAACACTTTGCTCTTGCCGGTATGACTTGCAACGTTTTCTCCGTTTGTCCCACAACCTCCCGTTGCAAAGGCCTCAGTCCACGGGCGCAACTCCAGCTGACTTCAGGCGGCGGGGACTCACCTGGCCCTGCAGTTTGCATGCAGGAAGGAATTGCTGAGATGCAACAGCTCCCGTGGGAACAAAAATCTGCTTAGAGGAATCACCACTCCGTGGTGATATGGGCCAGCTGCGCTCCCACAAGATGCCTTCCAGTCGCAAAATCATCCTACCCTTGCATATGCATGCTTTATCCTGCAGCTCCAAAGCCGCCAAGCAGGATTAGCTGGGGCATTCCTGAAGCAAATGCACGGGCCGAAACCTGCAATCTACTTCAACCTGCATCTGCCAGCAAGACTGGCTGCTCAGAATGCTTCGGTTCCGGGAGCGCGGTTCACGCAATGGTACGCAAGGCCGCTTGCATTTTGTCTGGCAAAATCTTTCAGGCGAGCTTTTCAACATGCTGCCAAAATCTTTGTTTAAGGGCCTGGCATTGCTTCAAAGTCTACGCCAAGAAACCTCCCTGTGCTGCGTGCTTGTCGCTGGCAGGCAAAGTAAGGCCACAAAAGACCCCAACGCAATGCGCGCCACGGTGAACTTTGACGCTCAGGCTTTCACCCGGCCTTAGGGCGCCGTGAGGTGCTTCCATCCATGTTGCAACTCATGAGGCCATAAGTGTCAAAAGGGGCAAGAACTTGCGGGAAATCTTGAACATGGCACAATCACAGAGTATTCAATGATCTCTGCCGATTTGCATGAGCCTATGCTGTCCTATGCTGAAGCCGACAAAGATGCCGCGCAATGATACTTTCTGCAAAGGACAGCGCAAGCAGCACAAACACCATGCAGTTTGCAAGCTATAACCAACAGGAAATGCCCAAGCTTGGGAAACGCCATGTTGCACAATTTCCGAAATCGGCAGGGCACAGGCTGCAAGGGCAACCGAGCCAACGGACCCCATACGCCGGCCAATTTTCTTGTCCCTTCACTCTTACGGCTGCCATTGATGGAAAAAGGTTCGCAGCCTCAAGTCATCCAATACAATGTCATTATGAGATCTGCTGGCCAGCGGGCATTGGAGGGACAGCTTGGCATGGGCTGACGGCCTGTGGCATTTTCCTAAAACGCGCATTCTCAGAGGCCAGTCTTCTGGTTGGTTTGGTATGGTTGACAGCCAGGGTGCGACCGACTACTCCTGCCAACAGCTTTTCTCCAAATGGCGAATGTTCGCCACGACCACGCGAAGCATTCATGTGCTTCGGGCAGACTGCGGCCCGAAAAAATATTCTCCGGGCTGTAGAAAATCCCGGCTCGCTGGCTCACTGCACCAAAGACCTGACTTCACTGACTCAGCAGCTATCAATCTCACTGTCAGCGCTTGCCAAAGTGAGCCCGTCTCAACGCCCACTGGCTGAAGATGCCCAGCTTCCAGAATCGGGTTGGAAGAACTGTGGCAAACGCTGGCAACCAGCGTTGCGCACGTTCCTCTGCGTGCTTGGCGCCTTGCAGCGCTCCCGCCTTGGTGCTCCGCAGGAAGTGGGCAATCTGAGTGTCCAAAAATCTGAGTGGAGCAACCTCCCTTTGCAAGTCATCTGCCCGCGCTAAAGCGCTGAGCACCTCTGTGGTGACTCTCAAAACGCGAATCCATCACGCAAGGTTCATGAAAGCAGCTATCCCACAGCCGCATATGTAGGCCACCGTACAGAGGGAGCAGCTCCACAGTTTTGGGCGGGCCATCTGCCATTCTGCGGTTGGAGGTCAAAGCTGTAGACGTTATAACTGAGAACCGACTCCAAGATACATAAGAAACTCTACAGCAGAAAGGGGAGTCTGATGCTTCGGAGCGGAAAAGCCGTGGCATTGAAAAAATCAGTGCGCTGCAGGGTCTTTCACAGGCATTGACCCACAGACTCATTGTGAAACAAACCCTTCGTCTGCCCCGCCCTCTGCATTGGGCTTGTGCTGAAGGGGGTCGCCAGTGAGTTGTTCCATGTACATAGTGGGCAAAGCTATCCTGACCGCGGCCCGGTATTCCTGCGCTTTACGCACCTCAACCCGTATCTATGCTGACGGTCTCAGGAATATCCAGGAATGTGTTTCTGATCAAGTGTGTTGCTGATGATTCGCGGGCGGATCTGCAGAGTCTGCCCTAAAGTCCATTCCGGAGTGACAGTTGGCTTGCTGTTCTGAACACAGCTTGCGGGGGTGGTCTGAGATTTGCACTTGACCATCACTTACTGTCTTTTCGTTCCGAATTCAATTCCTTGAAGCCATCTGCCTCATCCCACTCCACAAGAACTATTGACTCCGTCACATGGTCCGCCAAATGCTGTCTGCACTCCTTGACTAAGAACTTCCTGCCCTCCAGCGTTGAAAGACTGACCCCCAGCTGCTTGCAGCCCGGAGATATTGCGCCACCTGCTTAAACACCCCAATCTCGTCGATCTCCTCCAAGATGTCAGTTCAAGCAAATCAGTGCAGCATCAATTCGCTGGCATGGTCAGGCGCATTCAGCAGCTCCCTGATGCGATCATCCTCCCTGCATACTTCTCAAAACTGATGAGGATTTCGGGCCAGCTTGAGAGTAGCTCCTCCGCAGAGAGGAAGAACTCATTCCGACAGGTGCCCGGTCCAGCAAACTCCTTCACAGCGATGAGCAATGGAGCCCAGCAATGTGCAGTCGATGAGCAACATGTCTTGGAGGCCCTGCCCCCGCACCAACGGCACCACTCCGCGAAGCTTGGGATGAGGCCACCACCAAGCTCGTTGACCCCAAGTCGGGTGCACCTGCATGGCACCTCCCACGATGATTGACCACATCCCACGATGTCACCTCAAGAAGCGGCAAGAGTTGTCGCCAAAACCATGCAAACAGTGTACTTCTCAGGGATCCTCCAACAACGTCGTAGACCATTTTGGAAAGCTCCAGGCCGTGCTCTGGCGGTGGCCACATTGCGTTGGAGTTGCCATCTGCGGCATGGGCTGGTCCCGACGTCTCCTGGCTGATCTCGAGGACATGGAGCAGAGTCCACGGGATGTGCAAAACCCTCCCCCCGTCCACCACCCAAGCTTAAGATTCACTGTGTCAGAAACATCACACGCAACCAGAAGCTTCTCAGCACGCTCCACCGTGTCGATGCGAAGATTCAACCACACAAAGGCCGAATGCACTATCCAGGCATACTGGCTCACTCCGCGTGTTGCACTTGGCTGGTTGCATGCCCTTTCTCTGCCCGCTGCCGTGAACGTGGAGACCCTTTGGCAAAACGCCTGCATCTCCCGCGACCCCTCCGCAAGCTTTCGCAGATCTGGAACGTCCTTGCCCTTCACAGCGTGCCACAGGCTCTCAAGTTCTTGCACCACTCCTTCGGAGCCAAAAGTCGCAATGGCACCACACGGCATAGACCTGGCGCCAATCAAGAAGCAAGTGGCAAGTCGTGAATGGACTCTGAGCCCTGGAAGTGCCCGAAATGCTTCAGGCTTCCCAAGTGAATGTACTTCACCATCCTGAAGCAGCAACGCCCTCAACCACGCTCTCCATGAACTTGAAGCGCACGTCCATGCTGGGTGTGTCTTCTGCCGCATCTTGCAAGCAGGGCGACGTGTCGCGAGAATGTTGATTTGTCAGAGCCTTAAGCAACTTGAGCCTTGGTTGCGTCTAGTGACTGCCTGCTCCGGGGGCGATAGTCGAGTTGCCGCGTTTCCCTGAGGGCTCAATGCATTTCTGAGTCACTACATGAAGGCAGGGAGATGTGAGGGACATGCTTTCTGTTTGCAAGAGCTTACCCACCTTGGCCTTGTCCTACAAGCTCCGTCATTGACCATCATGCTTGTAAGGTTTTACTTCCAGAGTTGGCTTCGCCAAGCCTTCAGGATGAATGCATGCTGCTTAAATCTTTATGGTCATGTGAAGGCGTCGCGTTGAAGAACTTCGCTCCTGTTAGAGAACTCAAAGTCTCGGGCCATCAAATTCACAGGAAGCCATGCACAATAGCAAGGCCAAGATCCAATCAACGTCAAGGCTGCAACCCTCGCGTCCGATTCGCAAACTTTTCACTTGCAGTGCAGCAGCAATGCCAAACGTACAGGGCTACACAAGGTCAAAGTGCGGCTTTGGAAAGCATGGCAGGGCAGGCTGGATTCAAGCACAAAGGCAAGACACACAGACTCACAAAGCTTGAATTCAAGCAACGCACCATCCTGCTCCCTGCATAATGAGCTCTTTTGGAAGTCACAAAACCTGTCCTTTGAAGCCCAATGTACATGCACTTGCAAATGCGGAACAAGTGACACTCAACGCCAGGAATATCCGAATATTCCGCATTGGCCAAGATGCAGTTGCAACCAGGCTGGAAAGAAGCTTCACCGTCCACTTGCCCAAGACCAAGTTCCTCACAACATCTGACCGCTGCAGCCAGCATGTTGACAAAATGTTGAACAACTGCTCTACCAATTGAAGCCAGCTACAACAAAGGCCAGGGAGCGGTGTCGGCCATTATGCGGCATCTGGTTCAGCTGCAGCATCTGGATTGGCCTCTGTTGCGCAGACATTGAAAGTTGAGAGGATCTACTGTTGTTGGCGCCGCAAAACGTTCTTTCCAATTCGCTTTGGGAATTTCAACCGTGTGGCTTCTGTGCTCGCATGGCCTACGCCCTTCCAGGTCCAATCCTGGCCCCCAATGGCCCAAGACTTGAAAGGCTGCCAGGCAGGCGCCTTTGCCACTTGTCGAATGAAATTCGTGGCAGCAATCTAGATGCGATGGATGCGAAGTGTTTTTTGAAGTTGAAAGTAGACGCAAGTGAGGAAATTTGTTGTTTCTCATTCCCTGCCTCTTCGGAACGTCTCGGTGCGATGGCAATCCCGAAGTTTCTCTTGACAATGTCGGCTAAAGCGTCTGCCCAGAGGCGTGCAGTTGTGCGGGTGACACTCAAATCAGCGATGACATTGCACTTGTTGATAGTGGCGCTCCTCTCAACATGTTCAATGCGCTGGTACAAGTCGCGCGATTGCTTTGCCAAGACTTTGGCTGCTGTGTGTCTGCCCTCGTCTCCTTCTGGGGCATCTGGCAGGGTCCTGGCTCTGTGAAACTGAATCCTTCGAGACCTCCCCCGATCTCCACAGCTGAAATGCATCTCACGCCGCGACCAAGCAATCTCTGCATCCCAGCGGGTGTGCTCCATACCGTCTAAATAGTCATATCCCTGGGATGATTTCAGTCGCAGCTCCACGCGGCACCACTTGTGAGGTTGCAGAGGCCTCGCTCTCAACGTGGCCCGCGAGCAAAAGTGCACGTTGAACTTCAATGTAGAGCCTCCATCTGACACGCTGCATGGCGAAGTAACTGCTGGCCACCAGGACATTTCTCCTGACCGTCTCACCTTGACTCGACCACCGTCGTCTTCGATGACATATGCATTCGTGCGGACCCTCACATCAACTTTCTTGAGGTTCGCGGTCCCGGCATCTCTGAAATCAAAGTCATCCTCCATAGACTCCTTGGTCCCACTCTCCAGCCAATACAAGTCCCAAGACCCCAGGAAGCCGCTCACCTCTGACTTCTGATTCTCTGGCTTCACGCCAAGCAAACGAGCAGCGAGATCCACTTCTGTCGGGAAGTTGGACAATTGATCCTTCAAGGTTGGCTCAGCGAAGCCATGGGTTGAGCTGCACCGAACTCCGTACTTCAAGCGGAGCAGGGCTTTGACGCCTTCTATCCTGGGGCTCTGCAGTCGCAAGCTGGTCTCCCCGTCGCGGAGTTCCAGGATGGATGTATCCAGCAATGAGGAAAGATCTTCCTCATGGATGGCTCCAACATCCCGCAACACCTTGTTGACTCCTTCCAGCCAGCTCTCAATCGTAGGCTTCACGGGGGTCCCTGGTTCGCTGCAGCTGCGGCCTCAGCTCACAAATCAGCCCAAGTCAATGGCCAGGCTATGGGATCACAACCGCCTCGCCCAATCAAAAACCATGAGACAGAAACATCAAACCTTGGCTCTCGGCACTTGCGACAGAACTAATTGACTCACTATTCTCCAAAACTCAGTATCTTGAGAGAATCTGTTTGAATCTTCAAACCAGACTCATGCAATCTGACCAACAAGTTGAACACATTGACATGTTGGACCAATAAAACACCTCCAGGAAGTTTCGCCATGATGCAGCGAGCTGACACTCTTTTGCATGTGCAACACAACCAAACCACTCTGTGTTGCAGGTGTTTTGTTGACTGAGCAGTGAAAGACTCAGGGAAGAACAACACCACTTCACCGGCAAGGTGCAAAGGCATTGCGCAAGGATCCACCTCAACATGTTCTCCTCGTCTTGAGGATGTATGTCTCCGACTTCAGGACAACGATCAATGGCTGAGGGATCGAAACGCCTTTTGCAGAATGGGCATTCCATTCCTTGACTCTCGGCCCGCATCTTTTCCAGTACGCGCCTGCCCACGTCCTTCGCCTCTTCCAAAGCTTCCTCTGCCTCTTGCACTTCTTGCTGCGCCTTGTGCATTTTCTGCTTTGTCTCTTGCACTTTCTGACTGACTTTCTCGGCTTCTGAAGCCTGAGCGTCCAAACCCTCCAAATGCTTTTCCTTATGCGCCAAAGCCTGTTGTGCTTCCTGCAGTTTTTTGTTGCTGCAGTTCAACTTGTCCCCTGCGGTCTTGCGCTTAGTCTCCAAATCCCACACATAGTTTCCTCTGGCGAGAACCTCTTGCATCCACTCTCGGGTCCTCTTGCCTGCCTCGTCTTCGCGTCCCTGCTCCAGAATCTTGACAGGTTGCTGAATCTTGTACACCAGCCGCGTAAAAACATTTAGAATGACACTGCGACAGAAGTCTTCCAAAGCTCCGGTGCTCCTTGGCTGCAATCCAGCAATGGCTAAGTGCTCGTCATGCCGAAGTGACCGCAGCTGCCTCTCAACATCATCTAGTTCGTCCAGAATTTTCTCCAAGGCTTTGAAGGGCTTCTGCGCCAAGCTGTCCTCTTGACCATCCACCTTGGAAAGCTCCTTGTCAATCTCCTGGACATACTCATCATCCGGCTCACCAGAGTGTGCCAGATGCTCGGCATGAGGATTTCTCAGCCAGGCGGATAAGTAGACTCGTTCATCGCGCAAAATGAATCGCAGACTAGCGCGCAACGGGATATTTGAGCGACAATACTCTTCACGAAGTGCTCGAGGCACCTTGTTGAAGACCGCTGCCGGGTGAACCTGGGTTTCTTTCCCCTGGTCGAGCTTGATGCGCACCTCCCCTTCATCAAGCCTGACGATGGGACTCACAACAACTGGCGACAATTAGCGAGCTGAACCGTTCAGGTTTTGAATCAGCTGTGGTTAACTGCGGTGTGTGTATTCTTGGGGTATGGACACACCGCATTCGACTATGCAGAACCAAGGGCAACAGATGCTTGAAAAATTTCGCACCAGCCAGCAAACAGCTAAAGAAGTTCAATTCCTTTGGGTACAGGATAAAGCGCGAGAGCAAAGGCCGCCTCTTCTCCTGCTCATTGAACTTGACGTTTGCAAGAATGGCCTCTCGCTCAAATACGCACTCTGGGGCCTTCACCTTGACGCGCTTGCTCTTCTTGTTCCAATAAACCTTTTGACCACTTTTTGGAATGGAGTAATTCATAGGCCAAAAGAAGAATGGAATATCATGCTTCTTTTTTGCGAGATCGATGAAGACAAACTTGATCGGCTCTCTCAGGTCATCCGTCTTCTCCTCTGCCAAGGTCCCCTCCTCAAACTCATCATCCCTGTCGTGAGGTTCTCTTGGGTGATTGTATGGGCACTTCGTACCCCTGCTGCACCACGCTTCTCCAGCATAGAACGTGCAAGTCTTTGCCTTCTGCACTGGAAATCCCCATTCATTGACCTGACGTGAGTCAGGATTGTGGCTAACGCACCCAGCAACCCCCTCACCAGTTTGGATCTGCCTCGTCGTCCTGGCCGGTTGGAGCTGTCTCGGTGGGCTCTGTGGCTCCCTGCTTCACCTAAGCCGGGTGGAGACTTGAGACCGAAGGGTGAAGGCAGGGCCAAGGTTTCTAAGGAACAAAGAGTCGAGTGTGCGGCAAAGGGACGAAGAAGCTAAAACAAAAACTTGACAAGAATGCATGCTGAGATGAGTCAGAGCCAGGGAAAGGGAACAGCTCTAGGAGGCACCGTCGGAAAAGTTTGCTGGCGCAAGGCACGTTGCTAAGACTGCCGTTCATGGGAAGAAGCGCTTGGAAGGCGTGGCACAAGTCTCTTAACAGGTTTGAAACAAGAGGCTTGACATTCTTTGAGATCAAACCCACTCTGCGAATTAATGCTGAAAAAAACGGGGGGAATAATAGAAAGGGCAATTCTAGCAGTAAATCATAAAAACAGAACTGCATAAAAACAACCACATTCAAACCACAGAAACTCAAATAAGAACCACCAACCAACAAAATAAACCATAGCAACCACAGCAAAACACATAACATCACAGCATGACAACAACAATAAATCACTCACGCATTCCAACAAAAACACATTCAGCAAAAAACAAATAAGACCCCCAATTCAAAAACACACCCCCGACAATTTCAAGACAACATGCCAACAAAATAAGACAAAACAGCATCATACAAACTAAAATACAATGAACCAAAACACAAAAAATCAACAGAGCATACGACAAGCAAGTTAAGGAAAATGCATTTAAATAAAACAATGCAATCTTTATGAAGGATAAGTATACTATAACTGTAACATAAAAGGTTATTAGATGTTACAACTATATTTTGATTATACATTATGGATTGAAATAGTGGTCGGGTAAAAGTCTTCAAATATGTAATCAACATACCTACCGATATCATCTTCGTCAATATATTTACTATTTTCTTCTCCTATTATTGAAAAAATATATTCCCAGAAGAACACATGGATTAGTTGACATAGGTTAAACATTTAGTGCTGTTACAATATTTATTTGCTCCAAGCTCATTTCATACTTCTTTTACTTTATAATTGCTTAATACATGCCAGTCAACAAATTCAAACAAATGACGGTGTTTTTTAACAAATGATTTAAAAGGCTTAATGCTTGCTTCACCTCCAAGCCTCCTGATTAAATCTTCATCACTAAAGAAGTCATCAGTTCTTTTTCAAATGACCTTCTTGAAACTTTATGATAAACATTGGACATGTGCAAGAAATCTTTTTGACATGTCATGAAGAATTTTAACTACGATTGAAAATTTATAAATCCTTTATCCTTAATTTTCTTTAATAAAGGAGACTTCAAGGTCTCTATTTATACTACACTGATGACAATATACATTATATTCACTTACTTTTGTTTTACACAGGTTAGCCTGAAATAGGTTGTACAATGTTAAAGTAACACTTTTCTTTTTGTTCCGGCATTCACACTTGCTATAGTTGGATTCATTTCACTTAATATGCTAAGGTCATATTTCTTTAAGTGGGTTTTAAAAAGAAAAATGTAACATATCAGAGAATACATGTTTTAAACATATTATAATCGAAATTAAAACTATTTGTTCCATATTCAACTTCACCAGCAATACAATTAGAATATGTGGATAATCCTTCTTCACAACAAACAAGTTCATCTCCTTCTGTTGGTAAGCCTTTATAAATTTCAATTAACTCGCTACTAACATGTTTCATGTAATAACTGTTTTTTCTATAACCCCACCAGCTGCTAAGATTATGAAAAAATATTCTGTCATATTGAGTTCTTTCAATGATATAATCAATGACTTAGGCATTCCGTTTCATTTAACAAGACAGTGTGATAGACATAAAGCAACTTCCAAAATATTAGAAGATAAAAAGGAAATCACAGAGGTCATTGGTCATTCTCTTGGTGGTTCTGTCTGTGCTCAATTCGCTCAAGGCTACCCAGATAAGAATCTAAAAGCAACAAAAGACGGAGCACCATTTATGTCCATAAAACCAAAAATAAATGATAACTAAACTAGTTTTAGAAGTATGATTGACCCTGTCAATGTTTTAGACAGAGGAGTACTAACAACCTAAACATGTTCAGCCAAAATGTTCACTAATCACGGGTATGAAGAAGCAAGCATTTACCCAGTAAGAACAATTATGTGAATTAATGTATATGATTCACAAAAAGGAATATGACAATGAGACATCAGAAGAAATGATTAAGAATGGAAAGAAAAGAAAAGTTCATATGAAGAAATTGGAGAAATAGTGATGAAGAAAAAAGGGAATAACTCTGCCGAAGACAAGTTTAAGAAAAAAAGGTTAAAGTACTTAAAATAGAAAACTAAACAAAAATATTATACTAAACTACTTTATTAGGGATGGTTAACCCTAGGTTAAAAAGCCCTAAAGTAATAAACTTTTAACCTTACCAATTTGTTATAATCATTTCGGACATATCTATAATAAATTGATAAATATGTTATTTACCAACTCATAAACTTAATGTTAAATTCTATGTTAAATATTTAAAGTAATGGAAGCTTTCAGTCCACAAGATACTCATTGACAACTTATCATTTAAGCTTTCAAAAAACAGCAGGTTATGTGAATGGCCAAAGGAGTGCTTCATTCTTTCCATCAGGTTCAAATATATACACAAGCTTTCCAGTGGAAACCGTGTGTTGAACATTCATTAAGCGCAGAAAATCCGCCGACATTGTTCGGCGTGTCGGATACCTAAGAGAGGATAGAGGATAACCCCCCCCCCTAACCCCCCCCCGGGACACGTCAATTACGTAGGGTTTGGGGGGAGGGGGGAAAATACATAAAACGGCATTTCTAAAATCAAACCCAAATAATCAAACAGCATAAACACAAATCAGCAAAATTCACAGAAAACAAGATAATAACCACCAAGCAACTCAAAAACCAGAACAACCCCCAACAAAATATTTAATCACAGCATACAACATTAAATAATTCAAACAAGCATACCAACAAAAAAGCAAAACTAAAAACCATCAAAGAACACAAACTCAAAAACACACACTAACAAATTTCAAAACAGTATAACAACAAAAACATATCAGAAGAGTATCAAACAACATAAATTCAAAACAACCAAAGCACGAAAAAATCAAAAGAGCATGCCAAGTTCAAACAACGCACTTTGAAAGAGACAAGCAAATCAAGGAAAATATAAATAGTTCAATCTTTACAAATCATAAGTCTAGTATAATTATAACATATAAGATTTTACATGTTATCATTATATTATGATTATAATTTCAGTTCAGGATAATAATTTAATTGATTCTTCTTACTTCTTTCATACATCATTTTAAAAATAATATTAATATCTCTCACTGTATTTTGAACATTAAACTTTTTACTTTCAAAAAATAATTTGATATTTTCTTTAACATCTTCTCCTTTCTTTTGACGATAACCCAACATCCATAATATATCAATCATTTCATAGTTTTTCTTACTTATTTTAAGAAACTGTTTAACATAATCGTAAGGTGGTATTTTATTTACAGCTAGACATATTAAAATATAATCTTCTACATTTCTATTATGTGTTCTTTTTATTCCCAACACACATTTGATTAAAGTTTGATTATCTCGCCATTTTTTACAATTTTCACATTCGTCTTCTTCAGCCATTGAATAGTTAATAATATTATTCACTATTTCATTAGGTAAATTTAATTTATACAATTCCATATTTTCTTTTTTGAAGTGACAACAATCATAGCATGTTTTATTGATATAATTATTGATTTTATCACCGTTCATTTTCCTCTTATTATATTAAGGCACTATTTCTTTAAGTCATTTTTAAGGCACTAAGAAAAATTAAGAAACAAACCATAAGTATAGTATAATTATAACATAAAATTTTACATGTTATTATTATATTATGATTATAATTTCAGTTCAGGATAATAATTTAATTGATTCTTCTTACTTCTTTCATACATCATTTTAAAAATAATATTAATATCTCTCACTGTATTTTGAACATTAAACCTTCTACTTTCAATATATAATTTGATATTTTCTTTAACATCTTCTCCTTTCTTTTGACGATAACCCAACATCCATAATATGCGGTCTATCATTTCATACTTTTTCTCACTGATTTTCAGAAATGCTCTATCATAACTATAAGGTGGTATTTCATACACAGGTAGAAATATTAAAATCTCATCTTCTACATTTCTATTATGTCTTCTTTTTATTCTCAACACACAATTGATTAAAGTTTGATTATCTCTCCAATTTATACAATTTTCACATTCGTCTTCTTCATCCATTGAATAGTTAATAATATTATTCACTATTTCATTAGGTAAATTCAATTTATACAATTCCATATTTTCTTTTTTGAAGTGACAACAATCATAGCATTTCTTATTGATATAATTAATGATTTCATCACCGTTCATTTTCCTCTTATTATATTAAGGCACTATTTCTTTAAGTCATTTTTAAGGCATTAAGAAAATTCAGAAACAAACGATAAGTATAGTATAATTATAACATATAAGATTTTACATGTTATAATTATATTTCAATTAAGAATTATGGGTTAAAATAATAGTCAGGCAATATGTCTTCAAATATGTAATCTGCATATTTATCTGTATCATCTTTATCTATATATTTGATATTGTCTTTTCCTATTATTGAATAAATATATTCCCAGAAAAACAAATTAACTAGTAGCCATACTGTATATTTAGTGTTGTAGTAATACCATACATGATATCCGCCGACATTGCTCGGCGTGTCGGATACTTACTAGAGGATAGAGGATAACCCCCCCCCCTAACCCCCCGCCCGCCCGACGTCTATTACGTAGGTTTTTGGGGGGGGGGGGGGGCTCCCCCACGTACCGCGCGGCAATTTGATGACGTTCCACTAAACGTAGTCTTCGGGGAGCCGGTGTCGCAAAACAGGGGTCCCAGGCTCGATTCCCCCTGCCGGCTTTTTGCTGGCTTGGGCTTCCTGCATCCTTTTGCCGAAAATCTGGAAAAACTCAATGTTTTTGGACGTCATATTTGCGAAAACGC
>CAUJNA010000099.1:0-20000 GCA_963377175.1 Effrenium voratum
CGCTTCCAAGGTTGGCAGGGAAACCTCGGTTTATGGAGGGGCGATCCAAGAATCTGGCGTCTCACTTCCGGATTCATCCATGCGGACACGCTTAGTGCGCCTAAGAAGGAGCTTCGCATTTGGGTTGAAGCACATTGTGCAAAACAACCCCCAGGTCAAACAATCCGTAAGATGCTTGAGGTCGCGAATGAAACCCATGTTGGGAGCTAAGTATGTCAAAGGTGAAGCACAAAACAACTGAAACCAAAAACTGGTTCAATCAATCCTAAGCCGCCAAGCAAATATCATCATCATCATCAACATCATCATCATCAGCATCATCATCATCATCAACATCGTCATCATCATCTTCATCACTATTCACCTGATCAGTAGCCCTGAAATGGTAGTTTCCTTTTGGTCTGACGTGAGGGGAAAGGTGATGTGTTAAATGGCCACAGCGTATCTAAGGAGCCCAGAAAACTGATCTGGGGGGGACCGAATCACAAACGACTGTGCAAAACATGAAACTGAGGTGACGAGAGAACAGTGGCGAGCTTCAAGCCTGCTATGCTCATCATGTTATGATCTTTGGCTCAGGTAGAAGCCGAAAGGGCCTTCAGCATGGGTGAGTGAGTTCATTGTAGACCCGATCGTTGAGCTTGTTAGTGCATAACAGTTGAGCCAGCAAGCAAAGAAATGGGTCGTTTCTAGAGGTTAAATCAGACTGAGGTTGCTGAAGAGTTCAGCAAAGGATGTCAATGCAATTGAAGCAAGGTGTGTATGCGTATATGCTCGCACCTTGAGCATAAAGATAAGTGATCAAGTCGTTTCAACAAAACGGGCAAAAAACAATCGAAAGGACCACACAACAACAAATATCAACCCCAGGAAACCCAAAAATGAAAACACTTTGAACCAAATAAAATTAACACTCAAAGGATAAGTCTTGGGATTGTCATTGATTTGCGCTGTTCAGATCCTCGACTTGTTTGTGTTGGTCTTCCATCAGTGCTTTGCTTGATTAGCATTATCCCTTCAGTAAGCTCAGTATGCTTTGGACTTGCAGGAGTGGTTTGTGATATTTGCTCACACATCTTCATGTTGAAGGCGTGACCGTATGCACACACACACACATCTTGCTTCACTATGTATTGACTTATTTATTTAACTCTTCTACCATCGCAGTCAGCAACTTCACGTGTTGTCGGAAATCCCTATCAAACAGAACTTTCATTTGAACGCAACAACATATATGATTTAGCAAGGACGGATTCTGATTGGATTGCCGATTTCACATTAGTCAAGTTGACTTCTATGTTGGATTTGACTTTAAGCTGTAAAAAAAGATGGCATTTAATAGGACAAGAGCTTTGTCAAAGTGTCCATGCTAAAATAAAAAGGAATATTGAATTGTTTTTGCCAATAGGCTTTGATTAGATTTGATTATATTTTGAGTCGCATTTAATAAGGGTATTATGTTCAGTTGAATGTCAAATCAAAATCAAGAAGTGACGAAGATGTCCTTTTTAAGCTGAACTTAACTAGACCATACATGTAATTGCACAGAGGAATAAGTTCGCAACAATCTATATGGTCGCTTGGATTTTTAACAGGAACTAGTTGCCAAAGAGGATTCCAACAAAGTGAATTAAAGTATATATGATGCAATGGGGGTATAGCTGATTTTTTGTACTTGTGACACCTTCAGCATGCATATAAGCAAATATCAAGACAAACTGGAAAACATGAAACAACTACAAACGCCATGGACAAAACACAAACTCAATGGATAAGTGCTGGTTTTGCCAAAAGTTGTCATGCTTGGCTTTCCTGAGTATTGTGTTTTAATTTCGCCCCAACAAACCACAACAAAACCATCTTTGATTGGTGAGAGTCAAAAAGAACCAACAAACGCGCTCTGAGTTGTTTGCTGTTGGTTCTTCGAAGGTTAATGTTGAACAAGCAACGACAAACTGCGGAAAACACAACACAAAAAGACCTCAAGAACACCCAACAAACAAAACTTTGGGCAAAGCCATAACGTATCCTCTAAATCTATGTTGTTTCTCCCAAGCTTAATTTCAGTTGGTGTTTGCTCTTTGTCGAGCTTTGTTTTGGTCAGCTGGTCTGCCGGAAAAAAGAAAGAAATAATAAAAACAAAGAAAAACAACGACGGAACACAAACGGTAAACGTGTACGTCCGGGGGTGAGCATACAAATATGTAGATATATAATTATATGCATCCACGAATGTGTATGTATATATATATATATGTATATATATATATATATATATCTATGTATGTCTGTGCGTATGTATCTATGCATGTATTTATGTATGTAGGAATGGTATGTACATTAGGCATATGGGTGCTGCTTTGGAGGGTACCGCTTGTCAAATTTGTCAAAAAGAAGCCAAACGCAGCAAAAACATGTTCGGGATCACCCTCTTTTGCCACATACCCATACAACTATGAACTGAGTCCCTTTCTCAGCACATCCGAGCGGCCGATGGTGCGGCGCAGGTTGTTCGCGCCATGAGCGAAGGCGCATGTCTCTGCACTGTGAGGGCCTCGAGATCTCGATCGACTCATCTCACGAATCGAGGCGAACGACAAAGCCATGACGTGTCGAGTTGAAGCCCAGCCACTTGTGGGAAACCCGCTTGTGGCGAGTTGTTACTAGCTCTTTTCGTGGCAACCAAGCCACACCTCATAATTGCAGGGAATGATTGTTGCTGAACCGGAAGAACGAGTTGTTGGTTTTTCAAGCACATTATCCCCAAATGTGCACTTGGGATGTGTACATCTACACAAGGCGTTTGTTTCACAGGCATGGCCCGCAATCTGTGGATGGAAGCTGTTGCTGCTAGCCAATAACCAACTCGTGTCTTCTCTGTGTTGGTTTTCCTTTGTATGAGAAAGGGCGGGAATAGACTTGTCTACCATTTGGCCGCTTCCCTTTTGTCTATGTTTGTCTCTGCGTGCGTCTGTATTGGCTAATGTTGCTTTCTGTTGGTGTATGTTTCTGTTCTTGCGCGCGCGTGTCTGTGTATGCGAATGTACGTGTGCATAACTAAAGGAAGTTTAGAATAAACTTCCGTAAGGGAGCTATGTGAAGGCTAGCTGTTGTTTTAAAGTAGAAGAGTGCGGAAGAAAAAGAAGAAAAGGCTGTCGTGCAAGAGCAGCTGAGAGGAAGGAGAAGAGAAGAGAACAGATCTGAAGAAAAGAGATGCCAAAAGAAAAGGTGACTGTTTCTTCACAGGTTCGGAGCAGGCGCGGAACGGGTGCGGCGCCGGGCCTATGGCAGGGACGCGCGCGTACTTTTTGCGGCATGGGTTTGCTTTTCAGGCGCAGCAGGCAGGTGCAGCACCTTGTTCGGTTGGTCAGGTTTCGTGCCAGGCGCAGCACTTTCCACAGGCCAGGTACAGATCTTGTGACACGCGCCGCACTTTGGGATAAAAACTGCTCAAAGTGAGTGTCCGGTGCGTGTTTCGCGTGTTCCGGGCACGCGCAAGCCACCTCTTGCGTGGCGCCTTTTGTTGCGCGGGTTCGGAACGGGCGCGGCATTGGCACGCACGGTAACCTGAGGTACTTACTGCGAGGCAGCCGCAGCACTTTGTTCGAATGGCGGTCAGATTCCGTGAAACCCCATTGCAAGACCAGGTACACATTTCGTGACAGGCACAGCACTTTGGCAGTCTCGGGCACAGATTGTGTGATGGCGCAGCAGTTTCGCAATATCGGAATGCGTTGTTCGCACATCCCGAAGGCATGGACGCGCAAAGAGTCATGTGTTTTTATCGTGGCAGGGCAGCTGTTTCGCAAGGTCGAGCGCAGGTTTGACGGCAGGCGCTGCACTTCGCAAGGTCAGGTACAGATTTCATGGAAGGCGCAGCATTTTTGCAAGGTCGAGTGTGCAAAATTCCTGATAGGCGCAGCACTTTCGCAACGTCAAGCACGAATTTGGAGGCAGGCGCAGCACTTTCGCAAGGTCCGGTGTGGATTTCCTGGCAGGAACAGCGCTCTCAGAAGACAGACGAGAAGACAGATAAACAGACAGGTGAAGCGACAGACAAATAGACGGATAGATAAGATAATAGATTGGTAAAGGGAAATAAGATAGATGGATAGGTAGATCGACAGATAGATACATAGAGACATAGATAGACAAATAATACTAAAAAGATACGTAGATAGATAGGTAGATATAGAAAAATATGCATATTTAGATGAAGGGAAATACACATAAACAAAGAAATTGGAGAAACAGACGCAAAAAGACAAAATTACAGAGAAGACGCAGTGACGGGGACAAATAGGAAAACGATAACGAAAAATGCAAAGAAGATAACAAGAGAAAGAGCGAAATAAATAAAGAAAAACATACAGAGGAAAAAAACAAAAATAAAGAGAGAGAGAGAGAGAGAGCACAAGATGACTATAGTTATAGTTATCAGAACAACCGGCTCTGCCGGATCTACTGATATATATATATATATTATACATGTGTGTTTGCGTGCGCGTGCGTGTTCGTGTTTGTCAACCTTTGTTGCGGGGCTTTGGGTACGTGATTGTGTGCATGTGTGTCTGTGTGTGTGTGTGCGTGCGTGCGTGCGTGCGTGCGTGCGTGCGTACGTGCGTGTGTGTGTGTGTGTGTGTGCGCGTGTGCGTGTGCGTGTGCGTGTGCGTGTGCGTGTGCGTGTGCGTGTGCGTGTGCGTGTGCGTGTGCGTGTGCGTGTGCGTGTGCGTGTGCGTGTGCGTGTGCGTGTGCGTGTGCGTGTGCGTGTGCGTGTGCGTGTGCGTGTGCGTGTGCGTGTGCGTGTGCGTGTGCGTGTGTGTGTGTGTGTGTGTGTGTGTGTGTGTCTGTGTGTGTGTGTGTTTGTGTCTGTGTCTGTGTCTGTGTCTGTATTAGTGCGTGTGCGTGCCCCTCTGTCTCATTGAGCTTGTGCATCTGTGTGCTTGTGTGTATGTATTTTGTGTTTGTGCTTGTTTGTGTTTGTGCATGTGTCTGTCTGTGCTTGCGCTTCTTCGTTCAGGAAGTGCCTGCGCGCGTGTGTGTGTGTAATTACTTGAGCTTGTGATTGGGTGTTTGGGTGCGCTTTCCGTGCCACTTTGTGTTGCGCTTGTGGGGTTTCCTTAGCATTTCAATATGTTTACCGTTGGTGTTTGTGTGTGTGTGTTTGAAGTGTGTCTGGAATAGTCTATGTTTCTGCTTGGGCGCATGTGTCTGTGTGTTTGTCTGTGTGTGTGACTGGTGTTTGCTTTTGTGCTTGTGTTGAATTTGCGCTCCTCTTCGTGTATCTGTGTGTGTGTGTGCGCATGTGTGCGTGTGCGACGGGGCGCGTGGCTGTGTGTGTGCGTATACGTGCGTGTGCGCGTCTGTGCGCGTGAAGGGTATGACAATATTTTGCTGCTCTTGCAAAGCTGATCGCTGCAGGACAGTGGGCCTGGACAACCATACCTAACATAACAAGCCGACTCCGGCGTTGACCTTCTCATTCTTGTGCACTGTTCAGGCCAACAACGCCTCAACAGGGCTCAATAAACAATCCCAATGCACACTGGGAAGCCTAGATCTTCCAGCCTGCAGCCACATGCAACTCAGATGCTCCAATGCTGGCCTCATTCAAAAAAGCACTTGAGATCGTTGGGCAATGCCAATCTTACTATCTAGAGGCAGATGGGACAGAGCAAGCCCTGTGATGTCCTGTCCGTCCCAGAGAGATACATGTCCTGAATGAAATGCCGCTATAAAGCTGCTCCTTCACAAGAATTCGGCCCCCGCCGGGGGGAATCGCACATTGGTTGGTCGATTTGATCAGCTTGTGATGGTCGTTCACGTGCACCATTTGAACATGTTGAACACTCTAAAATCCTCAAAAGCTCTCCCCACTCAAGTCTTGGCCCGCTTGGAATTTGTTTATCCCGGGCTCGAACCTGGTCGGATCAAGTTTGAAGGTACTGGACATAAACAATCATAGAGGTCGACTACCATCTATGTTGAATGAAGTGAGCAGCTGACAACATGACCACAACAAATAGGCAATCACCTGAGGCAAATGTTCAACCTCAACACTGATACCAGCTAGTTTTCTCCGTTGCTCACGGTCCAAGGCTTCATTTCTGAGGGGGAACCTTCCAAGGCCGAGTGACTAGCATCGCCTGCAATAAGCTCTCTGAACGGCCTATGCAGAAATCGGCAAACCTTCTCTACAGCCCCAAGCAAGGTCACTGGTCCCCGAAAGTGGACATGAATGAAAACAGTTGGTTTTCCCCCCGGGTTTTTGTTGGAAATTTGGGGCCCGTCCCCCTTCTAACCCTCCGCAAACCCACAGTAGACTACTTGTTCTGTGCAATAACGTGGACAGTGGCTCATGTGTGTGTGTGTGTGTCAGAAAATATCCACTCTTCAAGTGGACAGCATCAAAATCACCCCGAAATAGAAGCAACCGCTCAAGCAATCTCGTTGTCACTGAGCCATGGAGCCGTTGAGAAAGAAACGAATCCATGGGTTGGTCACTTTGGACCCTCTGGGAAGCCCTGCAGTGCCCCTGCAGCCACCTTAGCAAGAAGGACGTACCGCGAAAAAACGATCGACGTGCCAACTTGCGAGCTTTCCTGAAAACAAAGAACTTGTGGATTTGCCGCCACGTTGCGTTTATTGATGTAAGCTTTTGTAAGGATATAAACCCTTTCTGTAGACATCCATAATATGTGTGTACTTATGATGAAAATATATGGGCAGCAAACCCTTTTACATGATCGCTTGAGCCAAACATCCATTCGATGCCTGGCATGTCTCAACCTATGGCAAACGTGATTTCTGAACAACCCTCCTTCCGCTACAGGGCTAGCTCTACTAGACCTTGGCGGATTCGAGGGCCTTAGCTCCTCTGGCTTTGCCAGTCTCAAAGACTTGATTCATTGTGCTCATGTGCCGCTCGCAAACTTCGCGAGTCATTGGCTTTGTGAGCAAATCTGCAAGATTCTTGCGTGTGTTGACAGCTTCAAGCTTCAGGTCTTCACACGCTACCCGTTCTTGCAGCCAAAGGAACCTTGTCTGTACATGCCTGAGCTTTCCTAGACCTCTCCTTGATGCTGTGCCACGTGCCGCAGAACTGTCTGACAAAACTGTGACTGAAACCTCGATTCCCCAATCTGCTAACAATGCCTTCAGAGAAAGTCCCAACGCCGCCGCCTTGACTGCCGCGTAATATTCAGATTCACCTGACGACAATGCTTTCGTAGATTGCAAGTTCGAAGAATGCTTCACGCAATGTCTGCCTGCCATGCACACAATACCAGATGTTGATTTGCGCGTGAGCAAACATCCAGCATGGTCGCTGTCACAGTAAACTTTGATTTCCTTGAACATTGATTGGGCTCTAAAATGTGTGACAACTCGTGGCTTTCCAGCAATGTAGCGCACCAACCTCTTCAAATCTTTCATGTGCGCATCCGTCGGACTCTGCATCCACCGTGTCAAGGACTTGACACTCTCTGACAAGTCAGCTCGGTCTTGCGCCAAGAACTGCGCTCGCATCACCAAGCTTCTGTAGAAACTTGCCCGTTCCGGATCTAGCGGTGGAAGTCCACTTGCACTGAGAACGTCTGCAAGGCGTTTCTTCTCACTAGGAGTAGACAAGGTCTTGCTCTTGTCCAGGTTCATCTGCCTTACCAACATTTCGGCGTGCCTCGGATCAGCTTCATAACTGACATCTCCAGTCGCCTCATCGTATGTGACAATACGGTTCAGGATGGTGAGTCTGCTCCCTTCACCGGGTCCAATGATACCGTCACATCGAAACTCGTAGCGTTCTCCCAGCGTCTTTTGGATGTGTGACTGCGCTTCGGAGTCACCGAGGACAAAGAAATCGTCCCCGTGAACCAACATTTGGCAATCAGTTTCTTCATTACACTGGTCCATGCACTTCCGGTGATGTAGCCGCATGTCTGCAAATGATCTGTGTAATCCATCTGCCAGACGTGGCTGGCATCCTGTGTGCCATACATCGTCTTCATCAGCAGTGCGCACATTCCATCTTCCTCATCGCCTTCAGGAAGCGTTGTGTATACAGTCCTCTGGGCCTTACCGTAAAAATGTGCACGGCTGATGTCATAAAGCGCGAGCTCAGGGGTCTCCCAAACTTGCTCGTCCTTTTACTTGCCAAAAGAGAGCACAGTAGCTTACCAGCTTCGAGTGGGGGCATGTTGGAAAACAACATGTGCGCTGGCAGTGATCCATGTCTCTTCTTCACTTCTCTCACGACCAGTCTACTTCTGTAGTTTGGTTTGACAGCGTCACCCTTATTTCTGTCGAGCCACTTGAGGGTTATTGGCTGTTTACCAGTCACCTCGAGACATTCGCTGAGTGGGCGTTTTACGTACACTTCTGCACGTCTGATCCAGCTCAACTCATCTTGTCTCGCAGCATTTACCTTGTCGTTATCCAACACCGCTCCTGTGTTGGAATCATAGTAGACTGCATCACCTCCATTCTCCTCGTTGCTCGGACAAAATGCCTCAAGGTCTTCTTCACTCGGGAAAAACTCCTCATCGGGAATTGCTCCTATTCCTACACTGTGCAAAGCAGCATTGAAAACTCCGTCTGCCTCCAACTGCTTTCTGAGACCTTTCAAAACTGCTTTGACAAGTTCTGGTGGATAGACCTTGGCGTGTCTGGCTCGTCCATTCACAAGCATCACATGCCTGTGCCATGGCTTTCCACTTCCATCTTCGTTGCTACAGCTTGCTGAAAGAATTTCTGCCAGCTTGGGGCTGTTGGTCATCCAGCCAGTTGGTTTCTTGACCAATCCTTTGCCCGTGCTGTCTTCTGAGGTCATATGCCAATGGCACATTGCCCCTTTGACAACTTGGACACCTGGCAGTGCTTGCACTTCCTTCACACACTCTTCGTTCCAGCTGCTAGCACCCCATGGATGCTCATGAAGGAAATACTTCTTTCGACGAACTTGTTCCCTGTAGAACTCACAAGCTGTTTTCAACTTCTTCCTTCCTTCAGCTCTCCTCGCTAACCTTTCTTTGGTTACTTCTTTTCTCAGATTTTGAAGAGCACTAAACTGGTCACAGCAGGGTGATCCCGTTAACAACATAGGATCGTCAAGCTGCACTTTGTGCTTCAATGTGAGCACATCTGCCTTCTTTGTCAAGTCCCAACCTGTCTCCAGGTCTACTGCGAAACCTGGCTTGAGACCGTAGTTTTCCGCCATTGTGGTGAAACGGGGCGGACTGAAAATCTCCGCAATGTCCACATTGAAGATCTGAAGCTCCTGTGCAATTTCAGATGCATCCTGTCCTGAACACTCTAAGCTCTGTTGTAGAAAAATCTGTGAAACTGCGTCTGCACTCACCTCTGCCCCGCCACTTGCGGGCGGTGGCTGCTGTGCTTGTGGTTGCACTACTGGGCTCCAGAATGCCTGGTGACTAATGTCTGCACCTGGAGCAGCGGACCCTGAACCTCCTCCTATTTGCATGGGAGGTGGTACAGGCTGTGGGCTTGCTGGCATGTTGATCACGTCAGCAACTTCTGCATCTCCGTAGAGTTCATCAAGCGTTTCACTCGGTGATCTCTTTTCTCCTTTCTTTGGACTAGCCTTTGGAGTCTTGGGGTTCTCCAAGCTCCGACTCTGCTTTCCGCTTTTCAGGTGCCCCAAGAGCAACGGGCGCCTGAACTTCATGATCTTCGGGATCCGGTCGTGTGCTCAACTGGATCCGCGATTTCTTCGATCCTTGTTCTGACCCTACATCCGGTTCTTTTGCTTCCGTCTTTCTGCGTTTCGCATCTTCTATTCTTTTTCGTCCTTCCTCGCTTCTCGCGAGCTTCTCTTGAATTCTTGTCCTGCAAGCATCGCTGTGAGTTATTGCAGGCAATCCCACAATGATGGCATCACACCCTAGACATTTTGGGGTGTAATCATCTGATCCATCTTCTTTCTTCAAATCCTTCCTTCTCACATACAGGTTTCTCGGCCCGCCATCGCGGCCGACTGGTGTCAGCCTGCCCGGTGCCTCGGGCAGCACCAGTTTTATCTTGCTGTCCACTGTTTCTTCTCCATCTTTGCGTGGTCTCAGTTTCCAAGGAACTCCAACAAGCTTGTCGAGCCCCTCCTTGGACCAACGCTCTCCCGGTGGCATTCGGTGCACTGTGTTTCCTTTCAGTACACCTTCCTCAGTCATGCAAAGCACGTCACAGTTGCGCCCGTGGGTGCCAACATAGCGCCCTTCCATGACCTTGGGATCTCTGTCCCCTTTGTCTGCCATGTAGGCCTGAAGAGGCCTAAACCATACTCGCTCACCGAACTGCACCATTGATCTTTGCCACCTTCTACCAGTCAACCGCTGGTGTGGTGTCTTTCCGTCATCCCCTATGGAAAAACGACTCAAACAAAATGCGGCATGCGTTGACACCCAAACCAACATTGGGTGTGTGTCTGGGAGTCTTCCCAAACATTCATCGAGCTCACTTTTGAGTGCCCGAACCTGTCTTTTCTGTTCTCTCACCGACACCTCGGCTCTGCCGTTCGCCGCATGGTCTCCCGTGGGAGATTCCTGAAGAGTTATCTCGATTCCCACAGCTTGCTCTTTCACCTTTTGCTTAAGAGCTACGATTGCCCTTTCATCGTCTGATTTCAGGATTACCCTTCGGTAACCTACATCGTTCAAACAACCCATGACAAACTGCACTGCAAAGCGGTCGACTCCTTTTGCCGGGACAGTCGTGCTCCAGCTCATGCCCGACCTGCCATCTACTACCTGCAGATTAGGATTGTCATCCTCACTCTTACTATAAACATAGTAATCCATGTGCAACGTGGGTACCTCATGCTCCAACGTGGGTACCTCATGCTCCGTGTGCTCTATTTTCGCATGCTTTGCCTGCGTGGCGCGGGCTCTCATGCAATGGCCACACCATGACCATGTACAGCATGTGCGGTGGCTAAATGCTCAGCCACCTCATCCGAGCTTGGGTCACTCGGTCCTTTCTTCACCCTTGGCTTTGCTGCTTCAACCGGACTTACAGCTCCGCCTGCCGGCTGGGGTCCGACTCATCTTGGTCCATCGCATTTGTCCACATGTCGAACACATAGACTCCACCTTCAACCCGCAATGGCGTGGCACGGCTGAAGTCTTCAGGGCTTTCCTGTTGCGCTTGGCGAATCGCCTTACGCACCAGTTCTTCGGTTCTTCCGCCCTTTGGGATGATGCATCCACCGTCCTCGTCGATCAGCACCATATTCTGTTTTGCTACTGCCGATCCAGATGCCAGCGGCCTGTGTACTTGTGTCACTCTTCCTTTGAGCATCTTCTTGTTGTAGAGCTCGTCTTCACCCTTCAATTCTACATATCCTTCATCCTTGAGGATTTGGCCGGATGCTGTTTTGAAGCGGATCGATTTCCCATCCGGCGTACCTGCAAACATCTTCGCAGGCAATGTCGTGGCTGCTGCTCCCGTGTCCAGGTTGATCGTGACCTTCCTGGGCTGCTCAGCTGCCGACATTGTATTCACTTCCATCGCATTCAGCTCCATCGCCTTCATCTCCTTCTTGCGCCTTTTATAGTCCTCGTCCTGCCTCCAAGGCGACTCATCCAGCAGCCGTTGAACCCGGTCGGATCGACTTGGGCTCAACGCTTCGCTGCCGCTCGCCGATGCATCTTCTGGTTCCTCCCGTTCTGGACTTCCGGCCGAACTCCTTGCCTTCGGCCTTGGTGCTGTCTCTGCGAACTTGGGCACTGCAGGAAGCAACCTTATCTTCTTTTGCGGCTTCGTTTCTTCTTCTTCCTCTTCAGCCTTCATTTTGTCTTCCTGCTCGCTCTCTTCCTTCTTCATTTCCACTTCTGCTTCGTATGCATCTTTCTCGTCCACATTGTGTTGATACCAGCAGTTGTTCCCCCATTTGCATTTCCCTTTGATGAAACGCCAGCAGAGCTTCTTGTTCTCGATCTTCACTCCCTCAAGCTTTGCCGGATCATGGTCAAACGGGCACCATGTCCGCTTGCACTCTCCGTACCACAGGAGTCCTCTGCATACCGTCTTCTCCTTTTCCTTCTTCTTCATCTTTGCTCTTCTGGCTTTCGTGATCTTCCTTGTCTTCTTCTTTGGCGTGCTCCTGCCATCACCTCGAGCTCGTCCCATTTCGGTTCTTCTCGAAACTGCCCCAGCTCTTCCTTGGTGAGGGCTCGGTGGACTCTTTTGGTCGCCTTTCGCTCATCTGTCTCCTTTGCCCCTCGGTGGACCCTCAGTCTATCACCTGAGTCCTTGGGTTCCTCCATCAGGGGCTCGTTCCGTCTTGAACTTCCTGGTCCACTTTTCTGCAAGCTCCACCTTCGCTGCCGCGCGTTTCTGCGCGCTTTTCGCCCTGTGTAGCGTGGCTCGTCTCCTTTTCTTTTCCTCAAGCCATGCTTGATGATGTGCTATCCCTGCCTGGATGGCTTTCCAGTACCTCAAATCATGGTGAGACTGATCCAGGCGGGTTTCCTCACTGAGCACCTTCACCACACCAGTCTTGTATTTCTGGTCTTCGCCTCTCACGTTACTTTTTCATCTTCTCCAGCCTCGCTGCAATTTCTGCAACTCGTTCTTCTAGCGCCTGTGCCTCGTCTGCGTCTTCTGCCTCATCAATTTGGTCGTTCAACCGTCTACGCTCTTCATTCAACTTTCCGATCTCCAGCATCTCGATCGTTCTGTGCATGAAGATGCTGCTATTGGCTCCAACCGCCCTCTGATCGGGTAGAACCCCGGCTGAATCAGCTGAGGATCTCCCTTCCTCGGTGAGCTGCTCACGTTCCGGAAACAGCTCCGGCATCTCATCCATCAGGAACTCCGTGATGGTTCCATCATCCGTCTCGTCGTCCACCTCCTTGGCGGTCTCTCCGGATTTGCTCTTCTTCCTCTTTTCACCTCTCTTCAACGCTGCCCTTGTCTCCGGATCATCTGGCCTTTCAACTTCGGGAAATTCTGGGTCTCGCTCCTCTGCTTCTTCTTCTTCAGATGCTGTTGCTGGCTCTGTGATGAGCTCCTCCTTGACACTCACCTCATCATCTTCCTCTTCTGTTTCTTCTTCAGCTCCTTCCTCACTTTCGCTTTCTTCTCCTTCTTTATCTTTCGGATCCTGCTCGCTTTCATTGGACTCTCCTCCGTAGTCCACTTCGCTTCCTTCTTTGTCCTCGCCGTGCTCTTCGTCTTCCTCTTCAATCCTCTCCATGGGGGCAGGCTTTGCTTTCGCCTTTGCCTTCAACGCCACCTTCGCTTGCCCAGCCTGCAGCCTCAAGGTCGCATAGGCTGCAGCTGCCTTTCGCGATACCTTTCTCCGATCGTGGCATGAAGAACAAGCATCATCAAGTCCTTCTCTCTCGTAGACAGCTCGTCCTTCGCCTTTTCCTGTCTTGCGGTGGTGTGTGGCTGCCATTAGCCGTTGCCGGTACCTTGAAGTTGGTTCCTCCCGCCAGGTCCTTTCTTCTCCTGTCTTTCTCAGCCTTCTGTGCTCCTCAGCTGCTTCTAGGCGGGTCCTCCTCGGTAGTCCCACATCTGGTACTTCGAGTTCTGTCCTGGCTGACAAAGATTTGATCTCGTCCAGCATGCCTAAGGATAGGTACATGGTTTCCTTTTCCGGCTCATCATTGTCTTCTTCTTCTTCATAGCCATCGTCCCATTCTTGTTCATCACCTTCGTTCTCAACTGCTCCAACCTTCTTGTACTTTCCTTTTCCGCCCTTTTGGCTCTTTCCTTTGCCGCCCTTCTTTCCTTTGCCTTTATCTGCGCTGCCGAATCCTTTTCCTTTGGATGTACTCTTCGGTGCCCAGCAATCTTTCTGAAGATGACCTGGTTTCCCGCAGTTGAAGCAACTGCGGGACTCCCCTTTCTGGCCTCCTTGTCCTGAGCTCATGCCACCCTTGCCGCTTCCAACGGTCTGTCCTTTCTTGCCTTTGTTCTTTCCCTTGGATTTTCCACCTTTGGTGAATCCGCCTACGTCCATGGCATCGGGGTCTTTTACCCCTTCAACCTTGAGCTTGACACCTTGACGGGTTTCAAGATAAAGTCTAAGCTCTTCCCAAACCTGTTC
The DNA here is from genome assembly GCA_963377175.1 of Effrenium voratum. Taxonomy (NCBI): domain Eukaryota; class Dinophyceae; order Suessiales; family Symbiodiniaceae; genus Effrenium; species Effrenium voratum. Next base: position 14,066 of record CAUJNA010000099.1, read on the forward strand.
AAACGTATCTAGGCGTGAGCGGCTTAGCTGCAAGTGGCGCTCAATTTCAACTGGACACATGCTTCCCAAAATGGAAATTTTCACATCTTCAGGCAACTCTTGCCTTTCACCTCGGCTGTCCTTGCGATCCTCATACCTACGTACTAGATCCATCCAGGATTCTATTCCTGCCGAAAGTTCTTCTAGCTTCAGCTTGGGTGGTGCTAACACATGTCTCAAAAGGGATTTCCTTGAGCCTCCGGTTGCTGGGTCGAACCTCCTATTTATTTTCCTCCATGCCTCAAGTCCGTTTCCTCTGGTTGTGTTACGGACTATGCTGAAGGCTTCGCCTTCCATCAAGTTCTGCATGACTGCATACAGCTGTGCTGCTTTGTCCTGCACTCCTTCGACCGCATCAGCTGCACCTGTACCGAAACGGCCGGTGATCTCTGTTGATGTGATCGGTGTCTCTTGGTCCTCTGCCCAGGCTAGTACTCGTTCCATCTCCGGGAACACACTGAAAATGAATGACCCAATCCTGATTTTCCACTTCAAGTAGTGAGATTCGTCTCCCTTGAATTTCTCTGGCTTGGCAACACCTCTATTGTCAATCAGCCTCAAACGATCCCCTCCTCGGCTTCTTTCCCCAAACATCTGGGCTAATCTCTCCTGCGACTCCGCGATCGTCGCCAGCGCCGGAAGCGCTCTCGCCTGTTGCAGCTCTGCCTGCAATCCTTGCACTGTCTGCGCCAGGAGCTGGATCTGTGCTTGAAGCTGTTCTGATGTTGCCATGGCTCGCCCTCGTCCGCTAGACCGGAACCGAGGGCTCCGCTACCATGATGAAAATATCTGGGCAGCAAACCCTTTTACATGATCGCTTGAGCCAAACATCCATTCGATGCCTGGCATGTCTCAACCTATGGCATTCGTGATTTCTGAACAGACATCCATAATATGTGTGTACTTACATATATATGTATATATATTTGCATATGTGTATGCCTGCATGTGCATGCACATACATACATATGTATAGTGTATAAATATATAGCATGATATTGATGAGTTAAGGCCCAAACAATCCGCTGGCCACTTTGACAAAGGCTGTAGGAGGGATACCAAGCTTTAGGCTGGCTGACGGGTTGCAGCTCGGAGCAACCCTGCAAAATGAAGCACTTCAGCCCACAAAAAAGTGGAATGGTGCTCGCCAATCTGGGACAGCGTGTGCATCTCATGACCGCTTCAAACATTCCACTCAATGAGTTTTAGGGGTTGTAATTGGCAACAGATTCCCTTTCTGTTCCCTACCTACCTAAGGGGAAACACTGAAAAGGGAATTAGGGGTACTGCCAGCCCCCATCTTTCAGGGTCGGAGAACTTGCTGAGTGCTGATCACGATGAACCCGTCCAGGACCAGCAGAAAATTGAACAACTTGTTGAAAATCATTGATTCCCCATTCTTGTCAACCATTTGTTCGGGAAACCTACCGTTTCCGCCTACACACTTGTTTTTTCTTTTTTCTTCTGGCCAGGTTCAGCTTCATTGAGAGGAGAAGTTGTCCCATTCGAAAAGCTGTGTTGTTGCTGAAAGAACGGATCAAGCCTGATCTTCATGGAAACTAACCCTTTAAGCGTCTGTGATAAACGTGGGATGCCCGTCCCTGTGACTCCTTCATCTTGAGGGGGATCACTTGGTATCAAAGAACATGGCAATCAATCCACCTTTCCACAAAAAAAAACCGGTGCTCAAGCCAGAGAGGCGTTGAATCTGGATATGTTAGAAGAACCACACTACTCATAGTAGTTAGCTAAGGTTGAGTGAAGTCTCGGCTCCGAGGAGTCAAGACCTGGGCTGCAGCCCCTGAACGCAGCCCCTGAATATACTAGATACGCTTCGTTGAACGAAAAAACAACATGACCCACCAAGCTCCGTGTCACTAGGCGTTACTCATGCACAAAACGAGGGGAAACCGGGCATGTGGCGCCTCAACCACAAGATGCCTGTCGCGTCTTTCTCGCAGGCAATTGAAAGCGTGGAGCAACGCTAGCACTTAGCACAATACGCGAATCGATGCAGTGTTTCAATTGACCTCTCGGAAAAGCAACGGACTTGGCCAAGCCCCCGGGCCGAGGGCAGATTGAGGTGTGACGCAGGTCCGGCGCCTGTCCGACCAAGTCAGAAAAAACCAAACAAAAAAAGTCACGCAAAAACACACAGACAAACAAACACACACACAAACAAGTACTGACACACATACTACAATCCGCCACTTGACTGATTCGCTCAAAACACGACATGGCATTGTACATGCGCCAGTGGCAGACCTGGTGGGTTTATTCAAAGTGAGAAGAACCTGGTATCCTCTGCCCCCTGCAGCAATGCTGCAAACGTTACGTGTGGCGAGTCCATGGTCCTTGGATGGATTTCTCTGTTCCTATCAGTTCCCAGGGGCTTGTCTACCCCAAGATTTTCAGGGATTCACTGTGGAGCGTCGCCTTCGGGCTTGGATCGTGAGATGCGGATGGAGCTTGAACGCTACTAGAATACCAACTTGAGCCTTGGAAGGGGCCCAAGCGAATCCAGCATTTGGACACACGCACGACAGACACACCCGGGCGTACAAAATGGCGGCGCGTGGTACTGGCCCTATGGAAAGTTGGTCAAACTCGTAAGCCAAAACCGAAGACCTGAGCTGGCCTTCTGAAGCTCCTCACGGCCATGGGCAAATTGGCACTTCTCCCCCATGTGGCCTGAAGGGACCGGCGGCGGCTTGCGCCCTGCTGGTTGTTTGTGCGGAATTGGTGTGGCCCCCCATGTTCTCCCAAAACAACAAGGGACCACCAGTATGATACCGTGGATGAACAAACCAAAAATACGCCACGCACCAGTTGGGATAGATCAAACCCTATTAATGCTGGGATGAACCAACTACCAAGTGGTGCAGGAGTTTGTTTATCGACAGTAGGCTGCTTGGGAAAATGCAGCTTGGCACCCCTGAGTGAAATTATCCGCCCTCACTTTTGGCCCTGGATCTTGGCACATGATTAAGACTCACCCCCCTTGCTTTTTGGCCGTTGATGGCAAAAGGGCGAAGGGGCTCACTCATCAGGGTAAGCATGACAGGGGGGGGGGGGGTAGGGCAACTCTGGGCTATGGTTCGCAGGCTCCTCACTGGCAAGTTGTCCAAACAAAATGCATGTGGACAACCCCATCAGTTGCATTTGAGCAATAGCATCTTTTGATCGTTGGCTGAGTGCTGCACTGCTGCTCTGTTTCCAGTGTCACAAAACCCAACGGCAACCTCATTTTGATTTCACCAGTGCCTGTCCCTAAGTTTCAGCACCGCCTCAGATTCAAATGCATGACTGCATCGGCGTAAACAGCGAAGAACGAGGAAGCAGCGTAGGGAGACTCAACCATGCTGTAGGAAGCCTCAAAGGAACCATCTTTACAAGGGCTTTCGGTCGAACCATGCTGAGGGAACTTGAGCGCGCAGACTCAGACTTGGTGGGATGTCTCCCCCAACCAATGCTTAAGCAAGCTGTTGTTGGTGTCTAAAGGGGCTGCTTCAATGTCTCCTCAAGCAGCTGCCTGTACACTAGTGCACTGAAGCGTTGCCGGATGGTGGGCCCAAAGGAGATATCTAGCATGTCAACTGTCTGCATTTGGCTCGCCATGAGCACTCCACAAACACCCGCCAGACGCGGAATCACGCATGTGGCAGTGAAACATCACACCGCGTTTGGGTGGGTGTAAGGCAACCTGACACGACTTGACCAAACGTGCTGCGATGACGATGATGCAAAGTAGGTCGGTAAGCGATACGGACGCATAATAAAGCGGGACACAGCAGCGCGCCTTTTGGATGAGGCTTGTTGTTGCACACAAGTTGATGTTTAGTGTGAAGGAATCACTAATGAAGAGAGAAAACACGATAAAACAAATTACACACATAGTCATATGAACAACCAATCGTACATACAAACAAACAATCATGCAAAGACACAAGCACTCAAACTAGCCAACAATTCAACATACAGACTGAACAGACAGACAGACAGACAAACCAACAAACAGACAGACAAACAACCAACCAACACAAAACAACTAACTAAGTAGCTTAATTCCTTACTTGCTTACCTACTTACTTAGACTTACTTACTAATCAACCCGCAAGCACAAAATCAAACCGTAAACACAAACAAACCACGAAGCAAACTTCAAACAGACAAAGAAACAAACAGACACACAAACATATCAAACAAACAAACAAACAAACAAACAAACAAACAAGCAAACAAACAGACAGACAGACAGACAGACAGACTAACAAACAAACAAGCAAGCAACCACACAACCACACAAGCACAACAAATATCTAAACACGCAAGACGACAGAGAAACCACAAGACAAAAAGAAAGACATAGATAAAGAAAGAAAAAAAGAAACAACAAATACAGGAAGAACAACAACACACAACCAAATTATTGACGAAATAGAAAGATAAGAGCATCAAGAAGGCATTGCATAAATAAGCTAATACAGAACAAACTACAGAAATGAATTCTTACATAAATACACATACAGAGAAATATCAAAAGAGATAGACAGACAGACAGACAGACAGACAGACAGACAGACAGACAGACAGACAGACAGACAGACAGACAGACAGACAGACAGACAGACAGACAGACAGAGACAGACAGACAGACAGACAGACAGACAGACAGACAGACAGACAGACAGACAGACAGACAGACAGACAGACAGACACAGACAGACACAGAGACAGACAGACAGACAGACAGACAGACAGACAGACAGACAGACAGACAGACAGACAGACAGACAGACAGACAGACAGACAGACAGACAGACAGACAGACAGACAGACAGACAGACAGACAGACAGACAGACAGACAGACAGACAGACAGACAGACAGACAGACAGACAGACAGACAGACAGACAGACAGACAGACAGACAGACAGACAGACAGACAGACAGACAGACAGACAGACAGACAGACAGACAGACAGACAGACAGACAGACAGACAGACAGACAGACAGAGAGACAGAGACAACAGAGAGACAGAGCGACAGAGAGACAGAGCGACAGAGAGACAGAGAGACAGAGAGACAGAGAGACAGACAGCAGACAGACAGAGAGACAGAGAGACAGAGAAACAGAGAGACAGAGAGACAGAGAGACAGAGACGGAGAGACGGAGAGACAGAGAGACACACAGACAGACAGACAGACAGGCAGACAGATAAACAGACAGACAGACAGACAGACAGACAGACAGACAGACAGACAGACAGACAGACAGACAGACAGACAGACAGACAGACAGACAGACAGACAGACAGACAGACAGACAGACAGACAGAGAGACAGACAGACAGAGAGACAGAGAAACAGAGAGACAGAGAGACAGAGAGACAGAGAGACAGAGAGACAGAGAGACAGAGAGACAGAGAGACAGAGAGACAGAGAGACAGACAGAGAGACAGACAGACAGAGCAGACAGAGACAGAGAAAAAGAGAGACAGACAGACCGACAGACAGAGCGATAGAGAGACAGACAGACAGAGAGACAGACAAACAGACAGACAGAGCGACAGAGCGACAGAGAGACAGAGAGACAGAGAGACAGACAGACAAACAGACAGACAGAGCGACAGAGCGACAGAGAGACAGAGAGACAAACAGACAGAGCGACAGAAAAACAGAGAGACAGAGAGACAGAGAGACAGACAGACAGACAGACAGACAGACAGACAGACAGACAGACAGACAGACAGACAGACAGACAGACAGACAGACAGACAGACAGACAGACAGACAGACAGACAGACAGACAGACAGACAGACAGACAGACAGACAGACAGACAGACCGACGTAAGCAAGCAAGCAAACAATCACATCAACAAACATCGTACACA
>CAUJNA010000099.1:25000-215000 GCA_963377175.1 Effrenium voratum
CTGGCAAGAACTGCACTTTGCGGCTGGCCAGCCGTAGTGGCGCTTGCTCTTTAAGGCAAGGGAAGGCTGCAAGGCTCGCTACTTTCAAAGGGTGCCAAACGCAACAAAAGTTGTCCAAGCGTATTCTCTGCCCGGACTCTGCCGCCCGAAATGCCAGATGGCACCCAACACAAACCTAGAACTTAGTCCGCAAAAATGTCGTCATTTTGTTGGTTTTTCTGGTCCGGAAACAACCCCCATCCCAAAGCTACGGATTCACATGTCTCTTGTACAAAAGTGCGCAGCTTCTGAGTATTCAGAGAGTCAAATTATGTCTCTGCAAACAACACACATCCCCCAAACTGCCAATTCCCAAAAATATCCTGCATATCTCAGCGCGCTGACAGATTTCGTGCCCAAACACTCAACAATAGAACTAGAAAAGGGGCACCCAATTGCAGCCGTGTGGTACTTTCAATCTCTCGTCTCATCCGTCAAAATATCCTGCAAACCAAACTCATTCGCCAAACTGCAGGTTTCCTTACATATCCTGTGTATAGAAGAGCAGTCAAGTATCCACGGGGGTAGCCTTTCAGGGCAACAATCTCACTTCAAAGAAAGCAAGCTTCATCGGAGTCTCGCAGCGGGCCATCCAGACGCATCGCGGCGGTTACGGGGTCACTGACCTGAACCACAGGCGGCAGCAACGGCAGAAGCGGAAGCTGCCAATCGCGCGGACACCCAGGCTGGCAGCGCAACAAAAATCAGACCACGTTTGCGTCTCACACACAAAGTCTTCCACATCCCACAAAAGCAACACTCTTAGCCGAACGAATGGCAACCGCAGCCTCTGGGCAGCCGTGGTCGCACTTGCACGAAGCTAACCCTGCAACTGTGCAACGTAACTGTCCCAAAAAAAAGATCACGCCTGCCAGAGCCAGCAGACTGCCGACTCAAGCCCCAACTACTTTGTACTTCCACACTTTTTCCTTTCCTGAGGTCGTCTCTCGCCACTTCCAGTCAGAAAAAGGCCAAGAATAGTCCATCGTTACAGATTATCCCCTCACCAGTTCCAAGCCACCTTTCTTGCCGTCGAGTATCACAAGTGACCAGGGAGAAAGTGAACTCCCCGACCTCCAGCCCCCCTTGGGCTGGCCAGCAGCCATCGCGCGGCAAACCGCTGCAGGTAAAGTAGCGAAGGTCAGAAAGTGCGTCGCCAGCTAGTCGAGGGCGCAGTCGGCGATGCAAAATTATTTTCAAGATCCAAAGAGGGCGCGTAGCCCATGAAGAGGTCCACAACAAACACTAACCAGCTGCGCGCAGCCGAAGAACCACTCCACTGCCGACAATGAAGCCAGACCGCCACATGGCTGGAGTGCACTTGAGGTGCTCGCTGGACAATGCGTCGCCCGGGGAGGAAGCTAGCGCAGCCCAGGGTCCCCTACTCCCACAGATTGAATGGAACCGTCATGAGGGGCGGACCACTGTCAAGTGGCCGGGCCAAGGTCCACAAGGCCCTTGGCCGGCAGAGCAAAACGAGGCACAACGTGGCACCCCGAAAAAATGGGCAAGAAGCCCCCGTGCAGACCGGCATGAAAAGTTCTGGCAGGAGCGACCTACAAAATCGCGCGCGCCGCCAAGCATGCAGGCACGCCCACGGTTGGTGGCCTTGCCGCTTCTTTGCGACTATTTGTCACGAGAAAGCTCTGCCCACAAAAAGCCCACCACCGAGATGGTGGATCCTCTATGGGCAAGTACAGAGCAAACAAACGTCAATTGTGCACGAGGGAAGGCCAGGAAGGCGGACGGCCCTTTGCCAAACAGATTGGAGGTGAGAGCGCATGAATGGGCCTCCACAAGAAAGCGCATCGCGTCAAAGCGCATCAAAATTCCCGAAGGTGGAAGACAGCTAGGTCCGCTGGATGTAGCTACCAGCAGACACCGGCCGTTGTCCCGGTGCCATGGTCGATTTGGTGGGTGCTTTTCTGGCTTTTCTGGATGGTGTTCCCCTGTAAAAGCTTGATTGCATCGCTATTGTGCGCGCGATTCAAGGGACAGCAAACGCGGGGTAAGACCTCTATTTTGTAGACAGCACACGGCCCCCCGTGTGGCTAACAAGGCCATACGGACGACGAAGGCCCTCAGGTCCCCTGTCTCTGTCCGACCTCCCTGAGCCAAGCGCAGCCGGGATGCCTAAAGGAACCTTAAGGGGCCGACCGGCATGTGACACTCGAGATTTCCCCAGATCCTCTCAGCTCAGGTCCCTCACTCCCGGCCCCTCGGCAACCCCATGAAGCCTCCAGCCAGTGCCTGCCCTCCAGCCACTGCCTGCGACAAAGCAGCGGTGCTGAAGTCGCAAATCAAAACGAGCTTGACCCCTTCGAATCAGTGTGCTTGTTTAGTCAGTTTGGCGAATTAAACATGAATGGCACTCGTTTAAGCTTTCCAACCCTTACCAGCGCCACCTAGGTTTGGGATACGTTGCAAAGGAAAACTACACGAGCTATAATCAAGCACTGGCATTTGAGAGGTCCATCCAAAGAAATGTAACAATTTAGAAGTGGCAGTCCTGACAACAATGATACTGACCTTCATCTACACGGGTGGGTCGAAGTGGCGATGTCGCCATGATTTGGTCATTTGGACTGCTTGCAAAGGATCCAAAGGGTGCCCTTTGGATTGCAGACCATTCCAAAGCAGAGAGTCCTCGTGGTCTGCACGTGCACCCAGGTGGTTTGATACGCACTCAGACACCAGCGCTAAGAATTGGTGGCCGTGTTTCTCATGTTGGCCTCTTCTAGAATTTGGCCCACAAAGGGCTCATTTGGCCTCATTTCATACATGCTCAAGACATGCAAGAACACATCTCTTCAAGGCAAGGGCAGGATACTCTCTAACAGGCCTAGGCTGGTACAACAGTACCGTGAAATGCGGCCGGCCCATGCGGCCCTTTTTGTTTGATAGTAGCTTTTTGGCGTTGGCAAAGCAAACCAAGCAACTCATTTTAGGGGTTGGCCCACTCCTGCCATGGAAGAGCATTGACCAAGACGGAGGGATGCTTTGCTTTCCCTGCAGGAGGTTGGAGTTGGAACCATGTCTGATAAACCCATACTAAGTAGGGCGTGCGATCAAACCTCACTTAGTTTAGCTCTGTGATTGCTAAGCTGCAAGGCCTTGTTTTCTCGAGCCCATGACCCTCGTGCTTTGAGTCGCAAGGACAAGCCTGAGGGGATTGCATCCATGAAGTAGGGCTTTTTGGCATGCGATCCCGCTCGAACTGGCACGTGTTTGCTGTGTTGTCACGGTCCTGTTAGGTGGTGCAGTCCGGAGGGTTTTCTAGCCGCTCCGGGCCTAGCCCCGCTTTGTTGCCTGGGGTTGCGGGATCAATGATTGACCGAATGATAAGATTGAAGTGCAGTACCACGTGGGCCTCAGTACCGTGCGCAGTGGAAAACAAAGAATTTCACAACAGTAGCAGGTGCGTAGCACAAATCAGGTCCACACCCAAAAATAGGGTACAACCTTGGGGGCAACCAGCAGGTTCCATAGGCGTCCTGGTAGGTCAGCTAGGTTATCAGTGCCAATGGAGATGCACATCGCACCCTGTTGTTCCAACCCCAAGCCTGTTTTCCACCTACATGTTCGCCTTTGGTTTTGTGGCCGAACCAGAAGGTTGTGGGGACGGAACAGAAACGAATGCGTCGGCCCGAGAATCCGAATGCCTTCAACCCCCGCTCGCCTCAGTGGGGCTCCCGTCTCTTTCATTGCCATGCAGCCTACGGCGCCGCACGGTCCAGATGGTGGCTGAGCTGCCGTTCTTAATAGGGAGTCGCGGACATCATTATGCGAGGATTCATGTCCACCAACCACGTTTAAGGTTGGTTCCGAAGCAATTACACACATTATCTTCTGATCATGACACAATCTCACACTCCCATTCTAAATGTTTAGGCCCTTATGATTTTACGTATATCTCACGTAATTTGATTGGGCATGTGCCCTATGGCTGTGTGATGCAGTGAGGCCTGTGGAAAAATTCCTGGGGTCCCTTCATGGGAATAAGCACCTTGTAGTGTTCCAGGGGAATGCACACCTGGTAATACTCCTGGGCCACAGGAAAAACACCGGATGCACTCTCAGAAGAGGCACCCTCTATAATCAATCAGAGGATTGAATTTAGAACTTGGCCCGGCGGTGGCAACTCATCGCTGACCGGCTGGCGTTTGCTGCATTCGCACATTCAACCATTGCACTGGTGGGTGTCGCATTGAGTCAAACACGATGAGCAAATCGTCTGCGTGCAACCTTGAGAGCAGCCTCAAACAAGCAGGCAAGATGCTGGACATAAGCAAAGGCAAGAAGAACTCAAGAAAAGACCCGCAGAAACATGAGGATCGTAACAAACATCATAACACAAGAGGACCACATTCATAAGCAACTATGAAGCAGTAAGTGAAGGAGCAGAACAATCAGGGGGCCAGGAAGGAGAAGAGCAAGCAGGACAACGAACAGAACAATTTAGCAACGAGCACGAAAAAGAGCAGAACAAGGATCATACATGTTGTAAACAAGATGAGGAGAGAAAACCTGTATGAACAATGAAAAAGGAGAAAGCAGATATAAAAAAGAAGGGTATGAAAAAAAACGTACGAAGAGGAAGCTTTAAAGGATACAAAAGAGGGAGAACCCGTGGAGAGAGTCGAGACAAGCAACGAAAGAGATCACATAAATAGTACAAAGAGTAGAACAAGAACAAACATTGAAATAATAAGGGAGGAGAAAAAGAAATACAATCAAGAGGCGGAGCAAACAAGCACCCACCTACTTGGATTTTCACCTAACATAATGTCAGGATTATCATGAAAAGCCAATATACATGAATATGTATACATATATATATACACATTTGTATACTATATACATATCACATGGAAGTTGTTTGCTTACTCCCGCACTACCTGCGACTGGAAGCTTGGATCAGCAGCACTTAAGATGGTCGATGGTTTACATTTGTTTGCGTAGTTGATATCACTCGAGTATATTGAAGATTTGAATCATTGTCAAGCGTGCGTAACATCTTGTGCGCTGAACTCTCCTGAAAGGCTGTCGGCCGTGCAACATCAGGTCAACGTTGTGAGCTCAAGCGAACTTGCCAAGATATGGGGTATGTGTCAAAATACGGAAACCAGCAAGATGGCGTTCCTTTTGGGCTACCAGAAGTTGGAACAACGCAACTACAGTAGTGAACATATCAAACCGCTGCAGTGAGAGTCGGCTACCAAGTTGCAAGCCTTGGAAAATGATACAAGGTGAAGAGTTGCTGCCCAAGTGGCAAGTGCGCTGCAAGAAACATCATGTCAAATCACATAAACTTAGAACCAACAAAAAGGCTGTGATTGATCCAACACGGGCTACACAATTTGTCATTTATGTCGGGCATGGCGTCGAAACCATAAGACAATGGGATTGTCTCTAAGAAAAGCTCCATATGCCGGAAAGCCCTGGCAGGATCTGAACAGTGCTGCTCATGTCTGAATCGCACTGGTGCCTTTGAGTCGCCGAAGCGCTCCGAAAACCCTTCTGGTGTTATACTCTTCCCATTGGCTCCAAAGGAGCCGTTTGTGTTAAACCAAGTCATCCAGGAACCCGTTCAAGCACTTTGTGGTCAACTAAGTTGGACTTGTTAACACCTGAACGGGAATCACCTCGTTTTCACTCAAGCAAAAGCCACTGCAAATCGGAATGGAACCGAAAGAAACAACACAAAAGCACAAATTTTCCAGAGGGCTCCCGCGCATGTCTTCCAGGACACGGAAATGCCAAAAGCGCATCGAATCCACACGAGGCCTGGCTCGAATCCAGCAAAGGGCATCATGCCGGTCCTCGGGGTGATGGGCGCTTCGCCCCGCGCTGCGCCCATACTTTGCTTTGGTGAAAGCTCGACACAAAATCATATAGACAGTCTGGACGGGCAAAATGCAGGCCACGCACCAGTTGGTCGGTGGCTTGTTTCACAGGGCTTCATCCATCCCACCTAGTAAAACAACATATTCATAATATGATGCTCAGTATGGGATTCCGTTTTTTGGAAAAAATCAGTTCGGCATAAAAGGAATCCGACGCTGGACCCAACTTGTCTCCAACAACGGTGGGCTGCAAAGGACCACGTGCCCTGGAGAAGGTGAAAGCGCCGAGCGGCCCTTGTCAATTGACTGCTTCACTAGTGTCTCAAGTTAGCATCCTGCCAGGACGGTCTGAGGGGAAAACGTAGCACGTTTGAAGTACAGCGGCCCAGGGCAAAGCCTCCAAACATGGAGACGCCACCACCGAGGAAACCAAGGGCTCCAATTGCGAATAACTGCTCCATGGAAATGTCAAGCCAAGTCTTCTGGATCAAACGTCAGTCTAAGAGACGATCCGCTTTGAGGCTACCCTTTTGCGGGGCTTTTGAGGGAAACCCAAGGGTAAACCGCCATTTCGCAGGTTCCCCAATTGTAGAACAGACCGATCTAGATATACCGGCATACCCCTAAATATGAACCACTTGCAACGATGCGTGTGCTCGAATGTAATATCGCTCGAAACAGGTTGGTCCAAATCCAATGTGAATGATGTTCATCAAAGAGTCCCTGCCCCAAAGCCGACAGCTTGAACTGGAACTCCAATCAAATGTTATTGACGAGGGCGAAGCAACTGGGTAGGTGCTTCTGACTGTTCAAAACAACACCGAAAAAGGGCACTATTCAACGAAAGGCAGACTCAATTGCACAAACCTCATGTTCGCAGTTGTGATCAACTGCAATAAACACGTCTGCAAGCAGCTAATCATAAGTACATGTGTGCGGATCACCGGCATAATCCAATGAACAGTGCCACGTGCATCACTGCTGTGACGGCCTGTGTTGTCTGTGATCTTTGCAATTTGTCCGCAAAGCAACTCATTGCGTGGTGCAGACAGAATAATACTTCTTGCAAAATCTCGCAAAAAAATCCAAGCAAGAAAGCAAGCAAGAAAGCAAGCAAGCAAGCGCAAGCAAGCAAGCAAGCAAGCAAGCAAGCAAGCAAGCAAGCAAGCAAGCAAGCAAGCCAGCCAGCCAGCCAGCCAGCCAGCCAGCCAGCCAGCCAGCCAGCCAGCAAGCAAGCAAGCAAGCAACAAAACAACCAAATAACCAAACAATCAAACAACCAAACAACAGAAGAGACAAATAAACAGACCAACACACCGCCTGGCCGACCGACCGACGCTACAGGCCTAGGACATCAACCCAGCTCAACAGCAGAACACATTGGGTGCAACGTGCAAGGTGGCATCCTGTTTGCGTTTTGCCCATGCGTACGCCCACCTGGACAGCTATGAAGAGCTTCGAAAGCTATCCATCCGAAAACAAAGCTCACGTGTTTGCTGAACACCCTTCAGGTGAAGTCGACAAAGGCTTTCAAGGAAGAACACTGAAAACTAGAGACAGCCTCTGCCACTCTCTCAGTGCGTCCCTTGCCCATGGCTTCCACTGAGCGCATGGCAAGCAGAAGGTTCCGCCGCTGGAAGGACAAATGCGAATGTACCACGCTTTTGCGGCTGCAGATGTGCAAGCCCCATACACAAAGTGGAATGACATGCATGGCGCAACTACTATGGTCAGATCCCATGCAATCAAGTTTGCCCCGCGCCATTCTTGGTGGCAAAGATTTGTCCACATTCAACGCCTAGAACTGGTGGGTGGATTGCTTGCTAGCTGTTTGCTTGCCTGTTTGCAAACCCACAAAAACATGGTGTCTGAATAAGTCAAATCTATTTATGTTGTCATTTCAGAAATCCATACCCGACAAACCGGGTCCATTGAAAAACTACACTCTAAATCAACCCCGAAGAAGCTTTAATGCCCCTGCACATGCAGCTACTCAAAGGGACCCAAATTACTTTTGACGAACGGTCAATTCCGAATTTTCAAGGGACGGGGTGCTCCAAGTCTGTTCCCAGCTTCATGTTCAGTGTCAAATTGGAAAACTGACCCACCTGATTTGGTGAGATTTGAACCAACCAAAAAGGGGCTGCCAAAAAAAAGAGTTAGGTAGGGGCTGCAACAAATGTACTTCATCCCAAGTTTGGTGTTCCCTCAACATGTTTTCCGCGTAAATGGGAGGCCCACACATGCGCTTGCCTTTAAAACGAATCGAACAGGGGGCCGGTCTTCGGAATGACTGACGTTGCAAAGCATTAAATTGCTCGACTGGAAACATGCGATCCGAGAGAAACAATTTCACAACGGACAAACTCATTTCAGACTTCTGTAAGCTTGCTATATCTTAGAATTTGTGTACATACGTTCAGAGTGTCTCCTACGTTCAACGAACAGGCGGCGCCGGTACCATTGATTCTAGATTGCTCAAGCAAGTCCACGTGTAGGACTGAGTTCCGCTTTGTTTTGATTGGATGAGGGATGCAGGTGCATTTTGAAGAGCGTTTGTTAAAATATTCAAACATGCCACGATGCTTAACGGCTTAACGCCAAGTGCACTTCATATGCTGACATGCCGTTCAACTTCCTGCCAAACGGAAACAAGGAAACCTACTAACCAAACAGCAAAACTAAACATTAAACATACCACGCCAAGCAACCAAGAGGAAAAGGAGGACACACAGCAAATCACTTCACATTTGAAAGGTGCCCTGAGACCCTAGCAGGTGCCCCTTCTCAAAACCGGCAACCCCCCCAAGGCTCCGGACAGGTTCCCCCTTCAACATTCACCTAGAGGAAACTCATCTAAAAGCGGTGACGTTTGAACAGGCGGAAAAGGGACAGAGACTCGCATTCCTCGGCAAAACGACCCCAAAGACCTCGGCTCGCGGCCAATCTTGCTGGCGATGGCTTCCGCGAGCTGCGGGTGTGCCTCGTGGCATGTTGCATGGGGTCCGGCCCTGCAGAGTAACATGGAACGCAATCTTCGGGGTCCGCCAAAAGGACATTGCGCTAAAAGCGAGCTTTGGTCGATTCGATTTTGATCTGCAGAAGCGTACCGTTGTCTTACCCCCGTTCTGCAGGAGCTCCCCTTTTGGGAAGAACCAGCCACCGCTGGGTTTACACGGTTTACTACTACCTTGGGATGATAAGACATAATAAAACCTTGGATTAACCCACGGGTTCGGTGGCCCCATTTCCCCCCCCCCAAGCGGAAACCGCAAACATAGCTGTATGTTCAGACTTCTCTGCTTACCTTTGATTGGTTTATACGGAAACCATCGCGAGTCTTTCCAGGGTGGCACAACGCCACATGAGTGTGGGCGCCGTCCGTGCGCAAAGGCAAACCAACGCAATTGTTGCCGTTCTTTGGGGTTGGCCTCATTTCACGACAATCCAAACTGACTATTGCTTGATATCTCTGGGCCATGCTTGAGACAATGGCGAAAGCTTGCATCTGATTGTGAGCGGCCTGCTTGCGAGCTGAACTTTGACCTCTATATCGTGGCATTCCAGGTGGCCTTTTGAGAAAGACCATGGCGTGTTCAAAATAAGCTCGGGCGATATCCCCAACAGCACCACACCCTCCCAGAATCCTCGCGGAACGCCCCGGACTGTCCTTACCGCCGGTGTTGCTGAGGATGCCGCCTGGTAAAGCAAAGCTACGAGTGACAGCGCAATCTTGCCCTGATCGGGGCCCGACGGCGCAATCGGGGCCCGATCGGGGCCCGACGGCGCAATCGGGGCCCGATCGGGGCCCGACGGTGCAATCGGGCCCGATCGGGCCCCGATGGTGCAATCGGGGCCCGATCGGGGCCCGACGGTGCAATCGGGCCCCGATCGTCCCGTGGTGCAACCCCAGCCACCCATATTATAGCTCAACGCCGTTTTTCCTTAGCATGCGGATTGCAACTGTATCTATAGCAAAACTAGGCGATGCCAGCTTGGTACAATTACCGATCGGGGCCCGACGGCGCAATCGGGGCCCGGGCCCCGACGGCGCAATCGTCCCGTGGCACCCATATTATAGCTCAACGCCGGTTTTCCTTAGTATGCGGATTGCAACTGTATCTATAGCAAAACTAGGCGATGCCAGCATGGTACAATTGACGGGGCCCGACTGAGTCGGGCCCCTATCGGGGCGCGGTGGCGCAATCGGGGCCAATCGGGCCCAAACGGTGCAATCTGGCGGGCCCCGACAGTGCAATCGGGCCCGGTGAACCTCGCAAGCCGTTCTCACGCAACTTTCGTGGAGCTCAGCGTGAAACTTTGCTGGAACCTTTCCTCAGGGCTGCCCCATAGCTTCTACAGAATTTGGTGGAAACCTTCTGACCTCATAGCCCTCGCAGTCTCGTGGAATTCTTGGAGCCCAAAACCCCAAGCATTTACTCTGCTGCACCGTGAGTTCCGCAGCGACGTGATCTGATTTGCCACAAAGCCAACATTTGCCTGAGCAAGTGAGCAAGTCACAAAACAGTGAAAGTGTGCTAAAAGCCATTGATTTCGGTTTTGCTTAGTGTTCCGCCCATGAGCAAAGCGATCTTGATCCGATGGCTTTTCAGACGACGGGCGCACGACACACCCTTGGTGGAGCATTGTGGAGCCTTGTGGAACCCATGTGGAATCCTTGCAGAGCTTTGTGGAACCCTGTGAAACCTCAGGGCCCACAGCCCTCGCAGAATCTTGTGGAACCCTGAAACCCTCATACAACCTTACCTCAAACCACCCCGGACCACCCCGCAGCCCTTGCAGAACCTCGTGGGACCCTGCTAGAACCGTGCTGGAATGGAACCTTACCTTGCACAACCTGGTGGAATTCTGGTGGAATTCTCATGGAACATTACCTCAAACCAGCCCGGACCGCTGGTAGAATTCTGGTGAAACCCTGGTGGAACCCTCGTGGAACCTTCCTCGAAGAAACTCGTCCGGAGCACGACGGGCTGGTGGAACCCTGGTGCAAACCTGGTGGAACCCTCGTGGAACCTAACCTCAAACCACCTCGGACCACCCTGCAGCCCTCCCACCTCGCAGAACCTGGTGAAACCCTGGCAGAATTCTGGTGCAAATCTGCTGGAACCCTCGTGGAACCTTCCTCAAACCAGACCACCCCAGTCGAAGAAATTGCTGGAACCCTGGTGGAACCCTCGTGGAACCTTACCTCAAACCACCCAGACCACCCCGCAGCGTGGAACCCTGGTGGAACCCTGGCGGGACCTCGTGAAACCTTCCTCAAACCCGCACTTGAAGAAATTGGTGGAACCCTGGTGGAACCCTCGTGGAACCTTACCTCAAACCACCCCAGAACACCCCGCCCTTGCAGAACCTGGTGGAACCCTGGTGGAACCCTCGTGGAACCTTACCTCAAACCACCCCAGAACATCCCGCCCTTGCACCCTCGTGGAACCTTACCTCAAACCACCCCAGAACACCCCGCCCTTGCAGAACCTGGTGTAACCCTGGTGGAACCTTGGTGGAACCCCTGGTGGAACCCTGGCGGAACCTTAGCTCAGAGTCGCCCCGAACCACCCCGGAGCCTATCTGGGCTGAGACCCCAAAGCTTTCAGCTGTTGGGGAAAAATAGAACCAAATCGTGCTCCAACGAGCCTGGAGAAGTCACCTGTGGGCCCGACGCCATGCTGACCTCTTTCCACTGATGTGGGTCTTTGTATCCAACTCATGCATGCCAGCTCAGCTTTGGAAGCACAAGCTTTCGGCGCTCAACTGTCTGTCGCCCTATCTGTCCCTGTATCCCTAGCGCTACCACAGCTTTTTGCGCAGTAAAAACAAATCGGCAACGACCAATTCTGCTTGAACCCTTCGCACCGGGAACATGTTGCCATTTGGGGCCCTCGGTCACCGCCATTGTTGCGCAGATTCACAATAGAGGCAAAAAACATATCAAACGTGCGGACACTTGTAATGTCCAGCAAGTGATGTTCAGATTTGATTGTAACAGTCTGCATTTGCTTTGTTTCGAGAGTAAGCCATCAACACCCATGCAAAAACAGTCAACTATATGTACACATATATATGTATAATATATATATATAGTATGTTATATAATGTACACTTATTTATGTAGCTACACACAACTTATACATGTACGCCATCATGCCTCTTAGTGTTTTGCTTTCGGCTTTGTTGCATTTGCATCATGTGACATGAACACATGGCTCCTGTGGCTGCCGAAGCCTGGCGCGCTCGGCGCCGAACTACAGCGAAACGAGGGCTCCCACATTTTGAGCAACCCCGCATGGGCGGCAACAAATCGATTTTGTTCAGATGCTGCACACATGATTGCCCGCCGGAACTCTTAATTGGAATCTGTGTTGGCGCACTGAACTTTGCAAACAAACTTGCCTTATCGATCCTGGTCATGCGAACTTGCTGAGAAGCTACGCATCGAATGTGTTCCCAACAGGCTGCGCAAGTTATCAAGTTACTAAGTCACCGGAACACAAGTATTCAAAAAAAGATCAGAAACAAATGACTGGTCGATTGACAGTACAATACATACCATGCAACAGTCTAGTCTTAATATTCGTGTATACTTTGAGATAGCAATTAAATCTAGAGACCATGTTATCGTTTCATATGGTTGACGTCATGGTGTTTCTTGTAAACCAACCGGTCCACAAACGGGGCCAATCTGGGCATGTGTCAAAGTAAGGGGATCCACACACACACTTAAACTCCAGATGGAGAGTGCTAATCTTTCGAGTACAACTGATGAGTCTCGAGTACAACCGATGAGTCTCGAGTGGGTGTGGGTTCAGCTCGCAATGCACTCGGTTTCACTCTAGTGTCGAAAACGTTACCAGTTCCAACATGAAGCACACACAGCGCCGCAACCAAGGGGCCAAATAGACTTTCAGAATCACGCAAATGTTGCAGGTACACACGGGTGATCAATCCGTGCATCCACCATCAAGCATAGCTTCGTTGGCCAGCGTTTGCTTGATGGCCGCTGGCCCCCTGCTGAGAAACCTAAAAGGTGGTGACAGGGCATTCTGTCACTCCGCACACACACGCCCCTTAATGAGGGGCGAGAAGTCTCCTTTTCTGCAGGAAGATCACATGACCTTATGGCCCTATTGTTGACCAAAAATTCCACCGCGGCGAGGGGAGCGGGAAACAGCCCTAAACCGCTCAGAAGACGGGAACGAGAGATCACCACGTTGAGCATTACGAGTGCCGCCATAGAGGACTGAAGCGAATTGTGATGCAGTCGAGCGATCACCATTAGAAAACGGAGTAGCATAGGTGAACGTCTCTTCAACTGGAATGTCATCGGAATTCCGACCTTCAGCAAGAGATTGATCATGCGAATGATGAGTAGTGAAGGACTCCATTCGAGACAGAATGCGCTGGTATCCCTGATGCTGCCAGTCGCGGAAGGTCCATGTCTGACCGTGCTCACCCGTACGCCCATTGGGATCAGCTACCCGCTGCCATTCCCGAAAAGAATTGTCTGGTAGATCTGGTACACTTTCTCCGTGGTGCCATCGCTGGGGTTGTCCTGCAGTGTAGATTCGCACCCACTCCTGATCCTGCCAGACCGAGTATTCGAGCCATGGGTGCTGCTTCGAATCCTCGATGTCCATGTCGAAGTAAGAGGCAAGGCGTATCGCGGGTTCCGATCAAGCTGATAAAGGAACAGGCATCATGCACAACCATGTACAAGCAACAACCAAGCAAGGTCATGCAAATGTAAAGACCACCCTTATTTTGTACGCTGTGCCACTCGCGTGAGTCTAGTCCTCATTGAGCTCGAAGATAGGTTTCACCCTGGCTTTGCTGCTGTCGGGAGGATTAACAGGCCGGTATGGGTCAGGGACCCCAACAGTCTCCGGTGGTGTGATTCCTCGAGATGCACGTACCGGTTGATGTAGTTGGGAAGCGTGACGTGCGCGAACTGTGAGTTGGTGAGAGATCCCCTCATGGAGACGCGTCAGATCTTCGGTAGAGAAAGCCGCCGCATCCGAGGATTGAAGGATCGCTTCTAACATCTGCGGTGAAATACTCAATGCCGCGGATTGCGTGGACACGCTGTGATGATCAGGAAAAAACATCGAATCAGAGTCATGACCAGCTTGAGCAGCGACTCTCCGATAGCCCTCCGTGGCCCAGTCTCGTTTGTACCACATGGTGACATTGGGCTGCTCACCGTCACGGACCGGGCTTGGGGCATAGAACTCCTTCCACTCTCGATATGTGTGCGGTGGAGGTGGAGCGTCATGTTCTTGATGTGGAGTCCATGATCCCGGATGAAAGACCTTGACCCACTGGGTATCTGGTTGTTGAGGATCAGGACACCACTCCAGCCACGGCATGACAACTCAAACCCGGAAAGACAAATTGATAGGTATACGGCTGCAGAGAACAATTACAGACGGAGACACAACAACAACAGTGCAAGAAATCACTTTTGTAGCAATGCACGACTCCGGTGTCGAAGTCACTCTCCTGAATCGAAGTGAACTGAACAGACTCCCAGGAAGGTGAGGACAATCTTCAGCCACCATCCGAGCTGGAGGATGCCGACGAAGGGGTCAATCCAGCGTACATGAGCGGTGCGCCCGAAGCGAAGACTGGCCGCGCAGTGCTAGGGTGTGGACGACCCAGCCGTTGATATCCCGTGGTGACCCAGTCTCGATAGTGCCAAGTATAGAAGGATGCATAAGAGACCGGCTGTGAAACAGCACCTGCATTGGTGCCACCTGTGCTATCCCTCGGCCAATACACCTCGAAGTGGTAAACTTTGCGCCATTCCCGATAGGTGGTTGAGTCATCCGGGGCTGGTCCCAAGGTGTTCTCGGCGACAGGATGCCACGGACCCGGTACATAGATCCGAATCCATTCAACACTCGTATTCGCGGGGCCATTGACGATGTCATAGTCAAAGTAGCGAGGCAGGACCCATCGTGCTGCGCCATGCATTGCAGAATTGAACATATCAACCAGGCAAGACGCTAAAGTCAAATGAAAGCGGCGAACCAAGGAAGACGGAACGCACAACACCATGCAAGACAACCCGACATGTAAGCAAACACAAAGCAAGTCAAACCGCGACATTTTGTCCGACATGTTGCCAAAGTATCAATCCGAGTCGTTCCAAGGATCAAAGAATGGTGGTGGTGACGGCTCTCGCCACGCCCCATCCGGAACCGGTGAGTCCCCCGAGGAATTGGCGTCTGCATTCACGATCGCTGGTAGAGGTGCTCCAAGTCGTTGATACCCTCGTGTTTGCCAGTCTCGATACTCCCACACGTGGTAGGACACAAACGAAGTGGGTGTGACGATGGGTTCCGCGGTTGTTCCTCCCGTGCTGTCCTCGGACCAGTACACTTGGAAGCGATATGACCTGCGCCACTCCCGATACGTGGAAGCGTAAATCGGGGGAACCACTGGAGCATCATCGGGGACGGGTCGCCAGATGCCCGGTGAGTAAATTCGAATCCATTCCACTCCTCGGTCGATCTGGTACTCGAAATATTGAGGGTTCATAGCGGCAAAACAGGCAATCGCGCGCCGCTAGAAGCAATCGAAACTCTGCGGCAAAGACACACACAACCGCTGGAGTGTCCATCAAGGCAATGCAAGGCAACTTTTCAAACTCAAGGTGAGACACAGCAGCGAGGTTTGTACTATACGACGCCTAAGCTTCACCGCCGCTGATGCCGCGCACACCTGCAATGATAATGTCCTGGCCGTCTGCGAGCACAAGGTGAAAGACATTTCCGCCCATGGCGCAGGAAGGCATGACAGTAATGCTTGCAATTTGCCAATGGGGACAGAGATGGACGAGCAGCACGTTTGGAGGGAAACACGGTAAAGGGTCGCCGAGATCTCCGCGGTGCTGTAGCGGATGCTGTCCGAGATCGTTTGGATGAACGCCCTGGACTGCGTAGATCCTCATCACGGGAATGTTCAGTGCTGTAGATAGAGCGGCGTGTGCGCTGCGATTTCGATGTGGTAGGGCAGGATTGTCCGCGAGGAGCCGAGATCGAGGGGTTCCGCACTGAGGGCTTAAACTGTGGGTGTAGAATCACCGGTGGTGGTGGCGGTGGTGGAGGCGGAGGTGGAAGAAGAAGTGGGAAACTTGGTGGGGGCGGAGGTGACGTAGGTTGCCGAATGGGTCTGTCAAGCAGGGCACCAGGTCCGTGAAACTGTAGCCACGTCGGTTGCGCTCCATGGGTCCAAGTAATGTACGACTTGTTCCGACATGATTTGAGCAACTCAGTCATGCATTCAATCCAACTCAGCGGCAGCACCCACGACGGCAGGCAATATTACACTGGTTAAAATGCCATACAAGTGCAAGCAAGCAAATCTCATGTGATCAGTAATGACTGCAATCCCAACCGCCATGACAACCTGCAACGCTAACAGACTACACCGCCTCGGCCTACCATTTAGTCCTCCTGTGGTCGCTGGTGCATTTGATGACCAGGTTCCTAGCCGCGAGCCTCAAGTTGCTGATAGACCTTCCATGCCTGCTTGACTTCCTCAATGGGCTTCTGAAGGAACCGAGCAATGGTTTTGTAGGTGGGTCTGGAATCCTTGTCTTTCTTCCGTCGCACCATCTCGTCCAGCTCACCTTGTGTCCATGCCGTGAAAGGTTCATGGTGTGCATTGCGAAGTGCAATGGTGAATTCTTGTAGAAGTTCCCGAGGTCCATGAACCACCGTAGGAGACGGTCGGAACGACGAGGCACCTGGATGCGGACGCACTGAATCATCAGAATCCGAGTCCGGTGTCGTGGGCGTCCTCTGTCCCGGTTCGCGTCCGCCGTGTGGGCTTAGGGAAGCAAGCGGCCGTGGTCGTGGCAGGTGATCCAACATCGATTCAGGCCGACGACCAGAGGTGTTGTCAGCGGCATCCCGATGTGCCGCACGAGGCGGGGATAAGGCCGGTATATACCAGGTGGATGAAGTGTCCAAAGGTCGGGTTCGAATTCGAGTAGGAGAGCGGGATCGGTCAGTCGAAATGCGCTCTGTGATGATGCGAGGGCGCAGCCCGTGCCTGGAGTTCCGTGGTGCCCTGGGTAACACTCTGGTGTCTGACGGGTGGTCTCGCTCGGTCATCAGGGCAAAGTTCAGGGTGTCCAGAGCTGTCGCAACTTGGGACGCAAGGACATTGAGTACCGCCACCAGGTTATTCACAAACTCGACTGACAACTGCATGGCAAATGAACACACAGCAAGGACAAATCAAGCAAGTAAGGCTGCGGAACTCCGAAGACATGATGCTTGTGAACATGCATGCGCCGAAATACTGAGGTCCTTTTGCCGCTGGTGTTCCGTCAACGGCCATACGACAGTCCTGATGGTCTACACGCCGGCATGGCCTTGACTGCCGGCGGGTACTTCGGATTGCAGACATGGCGGCGGGACGTGGGAGCCGCGTCGTCAGGTCGGCCAGGAGGACGCCGGTGGTAACTGCGAGATCGACGCCGATGAGGCTCCCGATGTCTGGACCTTCTCCTCCGTCTGTGCTCCCAGGAAGTACTGACACTCACCGTGCGGACGTGAGCCGGGTGCTCCGTACGGTTGTCAGAGGTGGCCACAAGAGTGACCGGTGCTGTCATGTAATCCGTCCGGACTGATGTTGCCGGCAAGGGCGGTGGCAACGTAGATGGCGGGGGTAGCGGCGGTAGCTGACCGTCAGGAACCGGTGGCGGTGGTGGCGGCTGTGGGTGCCGTTGTTGGCCCTCAAGACGTTGCAGTCCGGCCAGAAGAAGACTGATTTGCGACGAGATGGCAAGCAGCATGTGCGACATTCACGTAAAAGGTCCCCATAATCCATCACAATGCAGTTGGGGATGTGACAGAGAGGGCCAAGTCAATCAGTACTCTACTCAAATGTGGCGACGGCAAGCAACACAACCAGCATGCAACACACTTCATCAAGACATGAGGCTCAGGCAACCCATTACGCTTTTTCCGGAAGAGGAGCGTCATGATGTACACCATGAAAGTCAGGGCACAAACCACGATGGGCCAGTGCAAAAGGAGGTGCCAGACTGCACTGCCATAGCCATTCACCAGAACATGCCCATGTAGCTGGGCACCGCAATAGACGATCGGAATTTCCACCTGCCATCTTTGGCGTGAATGCAGTCATAGTAATGGGAAGCAGCTGTGTCAGCGTACACTCCGCCACGGGGTATGGTGCAATGCGGTTGCCGGAGTCTCGCGGTTCCACCAACGCACACGGGGCGATCCGTGTGAATCCCCGCGAACTGCGCGGCCGATTGGACTGCCGCTTCCGGAGATTGAAGGCTGCCCCTGCAGTAAAATCCCATCGGAGGCAACCACACTTCGTTCCAGTTTGAGCACTCGCGGTTCGGGGAAGGTTGCTGTTGCCATTTTGAGGGTCTGATCAGCTCTTCATCACGCAGGATGTGCAAGGCCGCCTGCATGTTGGTATTGTGCGACCAGAAAAACGTCGACTGCGACTGAGTGCGATGCTTGTCCGGCAGCAATCGGCGAGGTTCAAACGAGAAGATGATCCCGTAGAGGTTCTTCTGGGAGTTCTTTTTGTCCGTCGAGAAGTGGTGATACATCCGTGCCGTTCTGCGGATATATGGCCATTTTTCCTCGCAAATGCCAAGCTGTCTGATGAGTTGCTGCGGCAGGGACTTCAGGGGGATCTGGAAGTAGTCGGAAATGTCTCTGACCACTTGATTCGTCCAGCGTCCAGGGACGCCGTGTGGCGGCGGAGAAAATGGAAACTCCGAAATGGACTTGACCCGCTGCTCATCTTCGATGATGCTGCGGCGATGTGGCAGGAGGCTCCTGTAGACCGTCTCCCACGATTTCTTCCACTGCTCAGGTTCAGGAAACACTAAGGCGGCAATCGAGGGCAAGGTATAGTAAAGGACATCGTTCACCACAATGGCAATTTCCTCGACTCGGCAACCATTGCGCAGCTTGAAGCGGTGACTGCCAAAATCGGGTACATGCTGTCGAACTGAGAGAGGAAGCAGCACAATGCGGTTCTCGGATGGACTGACGTGAGCGGGAGGCAACGGAGGCGAACGGGGCCTCCTTTGATCACCATGATCATGCCTCCCATCACTTTTCCATTCACCCCAGTCCTCCTCATCATCTGACTTTCCCTGTGGGCCTGGGGTGAGCTTGATGTGAGAATGTCGAGACCTGGATAAGCGGGAACGTGTCCTTCCGTCGCGATTGCGTACTGCCCGGGTGATGGTCTCGGATCCAAGTGCCGGAGCGTCACGGGATGGGCCGTGGGATTGTACACTTTGCTGGTGTGCTAGTCCGTGTGTCCGGATGAACATTTGCATCTCATTGCCGTTGATGAAGTTCGGAAGATGATCCAGCGTCACGCGGCTCGTAGTTTGCACTGATCCGTCAGAGCGTAAGAGACTGGTGACCGTGTATTCCGCCATGGTTCTGAGCCAGCTGCGTGCAGACACAACGCAATACATCAACAGCAACCTCAAGCGAGCAAAAGAAGAGACAACATGACAAGCACACATGCAGATTTTGTCCCGAGTCGACGCCGAACGTCACGGAGAAGGTGGGGATCGAAACCTTTGGCCTCATAAAGGCGCTTGAGAGCGTTAAGTCCTTGCTGTTGCTGAACCGCAGGTTGTGCACCACGTATGATAAGCCAGGAGCGAGAAGACCAAGAAGAATAAGTACACATCTGATCATTGGCACTCCGAATTCCTTTGATTTGGGAGGGATGATCAGGTAGCTGTGGTGTAATAGTTCTGGAAGAAGAATCACATCGATAGCCCAACACTTTGTCATCATGTTGAACTTCAAGCATCACTGGTGGGCGATAAAATTCCAGGGAAAGAAAATTCATGAGCACGGGTGAGTGTGGAGCAGAATCACGTAGCAAAATGAAACGATTGTCGACGTAGCGCTCATGCCAGATCACACCGATATCGGGCATGCTAAAACGCAGAGAACACATCGTCTTGTGCCAGAAGAAATCTTCAACCGTGGCAACCAGATTGCAGAGCGGTGGCGCTGCTGGCGATCCCATAGCGACTCCCCGTTCTTGGCGGAATAAGTATCCGTTGATCTCGAAGTGACTGTTGTCAATGACAAAGTCCAGAAGGTGCGGGAGGTCTTGTTCACGAAACGTTCGAGGGACCTTTGTCTGACGGCGCCATTTGCCCTTGAACATACGGCGTCGATGATCAGACTTTACTTCGTACACTGACCATTGAGAGGATCTGCGAAGGCCAACAACTTGATCGTACCGATGGAGAAGTACCTGTAGTGCCTGGTGGAAGCGTTCCGTGGGGATGGACGTGAAAAAGCCTGACAGGTCTTGAGACACTAGGTGGATGTATTCATCGGGATCAGCCTTTGACAGCGACTCCCACAGCTGCTGGACAAGTTCTTGTACTGAAAGTTGACCTGCAATGTCGGGAAAGGTGGCTTTGGTAAGTTCAAATATGAGGGCGCCGAAGACCGTGAGGAAGGGAGCAGCCCACGTGCGAAAGAATGAAATGATGGGTCGTGCTTTCTGCCAGTCCTTGGTCGGCTTTGGGAGGATGCGAGCTGTGGGCAACGGTGCTTGAAGTCGAAGTCCCCATGCGTACCGCTGACGTAGGAGGGAGGGTACCGTAGTCACCACTTCAGATCGAAAAGAAGCTGCAGATTCACGACATAGCGAAAAGACGTCCCCCGAGCAAAAGGTCTTCCGCATCAGTATGGCGAACAGGGACGGACAAATCACATGTGCGCGAGATGGGAAATGATCCGCGGGAATTACAACCCATGAAGACAAAGAAGCCACGGTGCGCTGCAATGATGTCGATGACCAATAAACACGATCTTGAAGGTTGGAACGATGAGTGTCCATCAATTGGGTCAAAACCGGCTGTAGATCAACAAGAAGACTGGAACCATGTACATGCCACCGACGAGCAAGTTTGCGAAGTTGCGTAGTGAAACGTTGATGTAACAAGTCGACATCACCGAAATACTGATCCTTCATCGACGCGGCCATGATTTCTATGTCAATGTCCGCGTTGATGCGTGAAAACTCATCAATCATTACAGCGTGTCCATGCGCTCGGTGTATATGGTGATCATCGGAGTCCAAACAGCGACACGGAAAGGAGGCTTCAGGAGTCCATCTGCGCTGCCATGTGCGGTAGTTGTAGATCTTGTCGCCCAATGTGGCACTGCGAGTTTCCACCAGCCGGATCTTTGGAAGGAAAAGGGAGGGAAACAAATCACGATGAGAAGCAATCCAGCTTTGTAACCATGTGCCAAGTTGAGCTTTCCAATTCCGGACATGTAGAGGCGGTAGAAGTAGTTGTGTCAAAGTAGTGGGGGAATGTAGCCGTCGTTTGCGCAACACCTGGGCGAGGAGTTTCTGTGCCTTAGAGCGAAAGGGCTCGTTGACAAAGACGGAGAGCCGCAGAAAGTAGTAAAGTTGAGTAGGAGGGAAAGCTGCCGACAGAAGGTCACGCATAACTTGGAACGATGCGCCTGTATTGGATCCTAGCTGATAGATAATGGAGTAATGGGCCTGAATGTCGTCCAGCATGTCGGGTCGTAGTTGGTGATCTGGATGTAGTCGTCTTCGAAAACGTTTGTGCAAACCGAGGGAAGTGGGAGACGACAATGAGTGACGTCGAAAATCAACGAGATGTTCCCGGAAGCCCACCTTTCGAAGAAGTCTGTGAACCCAGGGTGCATTCAGATGTGGGCGTAGCAAGTATTGCCACTTGCTTTCCTGGACCCAAACCGAGGAAACGGGAAGTTTGATCTCGACCGGAATAGCGCAGAAGAGCCAGTAAGTATTGGATCGCCTCCAGTAGTGGAGCGCGGGTTCGAAGAAGGCATGACGTCCCCGAAGTAGTTGTAGAAATTTGCGACTGCGTGAGTGTTCACGACGAAGAACATCCTGATCAGTCGCACCCACGTAGTAAGGTGTGTGCCATGGGGAAAGGCGGATGTAGACGCAAGGTTGTTGATGATGGCCTGGATCGTGAATGAAATCATAGAGGTCCGGAAACCGTGCCCGCAATGAGCGAAGATGTCGCGTGTCGGCAAAAGTGGAGTGCATAATTTCACACAAGATAGAGGTCTTGTAGAAGTGAAGGACCTCAAAGAACGGCGGAAAGTAGCCATGATCTTGGGGAATGAGACGTTGCAAGAAACTGATCAATAAATAAGCCGTGCACCGACATCTGTGAAGCTCATACCTGTTGGCCACAGTGTGTTGAGAGTGTGACATAGCGGAATTCGGAATCTGAAGGGCAATCCGGACCACAACTAAGACTTCCAGAATGAGGCCCAACCACGGTAGTTGTGTGATTGATTCGTACTCATCAGCTGGTACCGACGGTGGTGGTAGTCCAGGGAAGCAGTATTGCCAGCACGTAGAGAACAAGGTCAACGAGTGTAAAAAGTTCTCCAGAGACTGCCATTGTGCAACATCATCATAGATTCCGCAGCGGCGAAGCTCAGCCAACATGGTGGTAATGCAACCAATGAAATCTACCATGAGGCGGCGACATGGATGCAAGCTGCACAGACAATAACGCACAAGGCAATGCAAGCGCAACCAAGCACAAGATCAAACTAAAGCAACGCACAAGGATGACGGACGAGTTTTAGCCTGACTCATCCGTGACACGGTTGCCACTCCGGGCTCATAATAGAACGAAGATCGTCAAGATGCCAGCTCATCCACTGAGTAAGCGAGCGGTCACGATGAGGTGACTCAACGCCTTCTCAGTGAGCTTGGTGAGATAGCCGGGCTCCAGTCCCCACGAAGCCGCCATTGCCCCGAGAGTGGGAGCATCGCCTTTCGGCATGCGTTGACGCGCCTGAAGGAGCTGCGTCGCCATGGAATCCAATGACTTGTTGCCGTTGAGCCTGGACGGGTGGTTGGCCCACTTGATCAGGGACGTCAAAGTTGTGGTTGTGGGCGATTGCTTGAGATACAGGCGCGGCTGGTCACTGGTCCATGTGTAGTACTTGACAACTTCCTCCGGCGTGCTGTGCATGGTGAGCAATTGTGACGACGCCGGCTTGGATGGCGGTGAGGACACTCCGTGAAGAGACTGAATGATCCGAGGCTGCACCGCGCTATCAAACGACTTGCCATCAAGGGCTGCTGCACTGGCCGTAGGGAGAGAGCTGGCAGGTGACGAGGATTGGGTGTGGTTGACCGGTGGTGGTGTGACCAACTCTGCATCATCTTTCTGGTTTGCCATCATGGGGGAGGTCGAAGCGCGAAGCGATGCTGAAAACTGAGCCTGGAGGAGTTCATGCGCACGATTTAGATCATTGTACTTCTTGACCATGTCATCAGTCTGGGTAGAAGGCGTGAGAGAGGCGTGATGTTGCTGAAGAAATTGAAGTACCAAGCTGGCTAAATGGTCATGAACCTTGATCCGCTGATTGAAGTCATCGATGTTGAGACCCAGCGAACTGGCAAGGTCCTTTTCCAGGGTGAGCAGGTTGATCGACTGTGATCGTCGTAGTAGTTTGGAACAGGTACTCCAAAGCAAGGCCTCGGTGCGAGTGCGAAAACCTTCCCACGTCACGAATCTGCCGTGAGCAAACGGTCGAAGCAGCCAGTTGGTGAGGCCCCCGTGAATAACCTGAACCAGGCGAACGTCACGAATATCCATACCTGACATGTCGCGCTGGTTGCCATGCGGAGTGTTGGCAACGGTCATGGGCAGGCTGAAGTTGTAGAGCTGATTGACATCAAACATGCCATCTCCAGGTGTCCAGTCAGGTGATGGTGGAAGCCAGGCTTTCTGAGGACGAACCGGTAGAGCCGCAGGAGGTCCAGGTGGTGGTGCAGGTTGCGAGGTAGTGACCGGTGGTGGCATCACGGGTGGCATGAACTTCGTTGGCGTGGGGTCTGGAGGTATCGGCATCATGTAGTTGAGAGCAGGATGTTGGAATTGCTGTGTGGGACTATGAGTCGATTGAAAATTGGTGGGCATCATCGGGAAATTGTTGGCCGAGTTGTAGCCGGAATTGTGTTGCCAAGATATGAGGTTGTTCCAATCCATGCCCTCCGAGACGTGGTGGTCATTGTGTTCACGTCGGTGTGCTTTACGAGCTTGAGGAGAAGGGCTCCGATCTCGTCTGCGCCGAGTCCTGGATCTATCACGATCATCACGTCGAGACATGGTTACACAATCGACACTCAATCTTCACGCTTCCACCTTGAGAGACACGTATCAGACAACATGCAATCCATGCAACGGCAAGGTATCAGCGAATCCGACAAATGGCAAGTAAACGCAAACATCGGTGGTGAGACGTCTCTATGATCTGACGGCTGTCTTCCCTTTAGTGAAACCTCGTTCCTGGTTAAATCTGAAATTCCGCTGTTCTATGATAAGCACGTTGAGGTCAAATTTTCCGACAGAGCCGGCCCGGGGTCACACAATGGGTACACCCGAGGATTCCGCACGAATGGGGTGCACACACTTAAACTCCAGATGGAGAGTGCTAATCTTTCGAGTACAACCGATGAGTCTCGAGTACAACCGATGAGTCTCGAGTGGGTGTGGGTTCAGCTCGCAATGCACTCGGTTTCACTCTAGTGTCGAAAACGTTACCAGTTCCAACATGAAGCACACACAGCGAGCGAAAGGAGAGGGCCAAAAGGACTTTCATCAACATCACTTCACAAACGCAGGTACACACGGGTGATCAATCCGTGCATCCACCATCAAGCATAGCTTCGTTGGCCAGCGTTTGCTTGATGGCCGCTGGCCCCCTGCTGAGAAACCTAAAAGGTGGTGACAGGGCATTCTGTCACTCCGCACACACACACACACACACTACACACACACACACACGCATGTATCCGGATTTTGAGCCGCGTCCCGCTGGAGCTAGGGTCAAAGGCATTGCCGGTGAAGATCCGCAAGGGCCCTGCAATGTTCGGAATCCGAGAGGCCACCCTCACACTGGGAGCCTTCTGGTGAGATCCATTGTCCATGTTGGTGGGAGGGTAGTTTGAGGCACACTCAAAAATGCTGGGGAAAGCAGCGCTTGCCTCCTCCAAATGAGTGAACTGCCTGCTAACAGGGGAGCCACCCCTCAGGCCCTCAGGGGTATGGTCCTCACCATGATTACAAGAACCAGGAGTGAGGCCTCGCTTTTGCGTGTTGCTTGGCAGCAAGATGGGTACACCCTGCTTTTGAAGATGCACCCGTAGAAACATTGCACAAAGTCATGTTAGAGCCTGCCGCCAACAGTCAAACATACCCACTCAATGCCAAACAAGCCACGCGTTCTGAAAACGCGGACAAGAGCGCAGAATCCCTTTTCACCCTCCCGACTTCCAGCATGACCAGACTAAGACCACCGCCGAAATAGGAAAAACTGCTGTTTCAAGGGAATCATGAACACATTCAAAAAGGCAACACAAAGAAAAAGCAAACGCATCCGAAGCCGAGTCCAGCAATCAGGGTCTGCTCGGCTTTGCGCATCGCCACGGTCCAAAAATCCCTGTCATGGTCTTCGGTGTCTTGTGAGTTCATGCCTGTGGAGCAATTCGTGCAGCTGCGTGAAAATGGAACTCAACATCCTAGCAATGAAAGTCAACCTCAAAATCTGAGCAAGGATGCAACTCCGCACGAAAGCCAAATCCAAAAATGGGACGAGGGAGGGGGGAGGGAGGAAAAGGGGAGCCTGATGATGCTCTGTGTCAGGGGCTTCCTTTCATCCACCTTTCATTGTGTTGGAAGTATAGGCCCGTCAGTTCAGGTGTTTGATGGGGAATCTTCAAAAATGGAGCCAAATTATTTTTGATTTTCCTTTACACCAGCCTGAGAATGGAGATAACAAGTTAAACACAACAATACCTGCGAACACCCTTGGGATCCCTGTACGCCAACCTGGCAAAAGGATACCCTGAAACAACGCGCCCACGTAAACCCTGGACTCAAGCGCACTAGGGCCGGGCCGTGGTTCATGCCCTCAGGGTCGCCCAGGCGCATTTCCTGGCGCGCAGGAGCCGGTGCTACGCAGACATCGCCCAGACTCTTCAAAGCACCACATTGGTGCTACTGGTACCTTAATCGCGAAACGGTGCATCCTTTACGCCGCATAAGGATTAGTGCCAAAATGGGAGGATTGCCCAGCTCCACTGGGCAGCTCCCCTCAGCAGCTGATGGGAGTAGAATTGATGCCACTCCCACAGCGAGGGAGGAATCCTCCCACCTCACCGGATGCCCTCCCGGCATCATGGGTGAGGAAGGAAAGTAGCGAAGATCAGCTTGATCAATTCGCTTTCGACTGAGGGGAAGACCCGGTTCTCAGTCGGAAATTGCGGGTCCGGATGAGTAAGTTCATCCGCCCATGTGTTAAAGTCGCGCTTCACATGCGACGGTCCTAACATGACCTGGTGGTCATGCAGTGTTAACACAATTTCCATGAGGATGGCCGCATTGGGCATCCTGCGAGTGGAATCGTTAAGCAGGGAGAAAACGTTTCCCTGGTTATCACTAGCAACCAGAATCCTAGTGTGAGAAGCCGAGCCGGCTGCACAAAGCAGAACAGCCCTCACCAAAAGGAGGAGGCCGAAGAGCTCCAAGGCCGCTATCGCCCGCTGCGGGTCCCCAGTAGTGAAGGCCCACGGCTCGCCCTCCGGTGTGATTCTGTGTTGGAACCACTTCACTCGGGACTTGTCGGGGTTGGGCACGTCCGAGCACCAACCACCAACCCATGCATGGTCCGCCTGTTTGCCAGCTCCCGCATCAGATGCCCCCGTCCATGGAAGTGTGGGAGCAAATGGAGATGCCAGTGGGAACCTCTGGTTGAAGAGCTTCCCCAGAAGGATGGCCAGAGCACGAACCAGCTTCGGTGGCCTGCCCGAAGTGGTGCAGGCCTTCTTCCAGCTCCAAAAGGGCTGGAGGAAAGGTTTCGTCAATGGACACGCCGAAGTAGCCCATTGAATCCGGCCCAGGGCTTGTTCCACCTCCTTGCTGGTAAAGATGTCCCCCTGGGCCAGCCGTTTGAGAGTGGCCAGGATTATGACGTGCTTGACTGGAGCCAGCAGCACACAGGGCGTGATTGGGTCCACCACGAATCCCAACCAGGTATTGACCGGGGAGAGCGCCGTCTTCTTCCAAGAAAGCGGGACTCCCAGCGCCAGAAGAGTGGCCAGGATGGCTGTGGCGTCCCAGTCCGCCCTGCTGCATCTGAGGACCCAGCAGTAGTCGTCCACAAAGACTAAGTGCCAGTCCACCTGAGGGAAGATGTAGTACAAGAGTCTGAGCACCAAGGATGCCTTTCTTCCCCAGTACAGTTGTGCCGAGGCCATGCCGTACGTGCCCACTCTATTGACCCACCACCGGTTCTGGATGCAGGCCACCTGGTATTTCCAGTCTTTCTGGAGCACTTTTATGCGCCTGTGGGCCTTGGTGACATCCGCCTTGAGGATGATGAAGGTTTCCCCCTGTGTCGGCGGCTGCCATGTCAGGGGTTCCCCCCTGCTCCCCCCAGGGCGTTCCGTGCCTGGGCAGGTTGGGGGGAATGGGGCCCTCCTATCAGGGCCCTCGGCACCTGGGAGTGGCCCCTTCCCTGAGGGTGTTGACCGCGGAGAGACGTCCAGGCCGCCAGAGGTCTCCATCATCCGCCTGCCCCTATCAGGGTTCTTGGTCCTGGGGGCAGGCTGGTGCTGTGGGGGTCCCTCTCAGGGCCCTCGGCACCTGGGGACTGCCCCTGCACCGGCTGGTGAACATCGCGAGGTTCCTCATCAGTGCCCGAGGATGGGGCTCGGAGTAGATGAGGATGGTCCGCCGCTGTCCTGAGCCAGTGGATGGCATGGAGGCAGTCTCCAACCATCGGTGCGGTGGTCTTCTCCTCCGTGTGAGCCTGGATGTGTGCGTTTGCTCCCCCTTTTGAGCCATCATAGATCGTCCTGATCTTGTCCGACTCATCAATCCCTGCAAGGGGGCCCGGGCAAAGTTCCTCCGGTTTGCAGCGGCACCTCTCTGCCGCCTCGGAGCGAGTGAAGGGCCCGTCCACCATGTCCAAGGCTCGTTCCTCGTAAAAGGTTGATTCGATTTCCTTGGCAAAGAGTTCAGCCGTTGGGTAGTTATCATGAGCCACTGGCGGGGGGGGATCTTCCCCCAGCCAGGCTTCTCCCTTAAGCTCCTCCTTAGTGGGCCAAACTCCCGGGGAGGTCAAGGTAGGGTCCGAGACTCCCAAGGGGACCCCCTCTTTCAGTGTTAGGGGGAACTCCCAATCAGGGTCACCTGAAAGGGATGCCAAGTGCGACACTAAGTCCAGGAGGAAGGGTTGTCCTGGGCATCGTTCATGGAGGTGCCTCGGTCCTAGGATAGCCCGCAGCTCCTCGAGGTCGGCTTCCTGGAAGGGGTGTGTGGTGGCACCTGATGCCAGGGACATTCGGACCTTGTCAATCCAGGGCCGGGTAAGGGTCATGATCAGGGTGCCCAAAGTAGCCAATGGGGAAATTCTCCGAAAAGGGGGGTTGAGCCTCCCTGGGGAAGGTTTTCCCCCCCCATCCCTCAGGGGGCGTGAGCGGAAACCCAATTGGACAATCGCCACCCGGTCAGTGAGGTGTGGGACCCTGAAAGCGGGCAGGCATTCGGGGCGGTCCAGGACCTGGTCCCCCTGTCCCTCCTTCCCCAGTTGTTCCGCATCTCCGGCCATCGGGGGCATGGGAGATGGGAAGTCTGGGTTCATTGTTCCACGAGGGCTTACGGTGTCTGCCTCAGGGTGGAACTGCCCGTGCAGGCGGGGCTTCGGGGCGTTCTTGCCTCCGGGCTTTGAGCCCTGGTGTGATGAGGAGGGACCGCCTCCTTGACTGGGCCCCCGTTTTCCCCGGGGGGAATGGCCTTCCGGGGGGTCCGACCCCCGCCCCTTAGGTGGTTCCTTGGGGTTTCCCGGAAATTGTGAGGGGATCCGGATGTGCCCCGGCGCTGCGAGTGACACAGCGATGGCTTTGGCCAGGCCTGCCATCATATCCCAAGGGTATCTGCTAAGAGTCGAGGACTCGTTGGTGCCCACATGTGACTGATGCGTGCACCGCATTTGATCCCAGTCCTGGATCGGGAGATCCGTGGCCAGCGTAGTGGCCTTCTTGACCAGCTGGCCCAGGCAGCACTGGTCGAAGGAGATTGCTGTCAAGGAGTTCTCCTCCATCCAAAGCTGCCCCTCCTCTGTGATCCAGAAGGATGAGCATTCCTTGGCTTTGGGCAGCGAGCTGCTCACCACTGGGTCCTCCGCGTGTTCCAGGAAGGACCTGGGCCCTGGCAGAGAAACCGCCGCTCGTGAGGCCCTTGCCAGGTACATCTGTCATGCTGTCATCATCAAGTTGAGTCTGGGCGGCCTGGTCCAGGTGTGGAAGGCCCCAAAGTGTCTCTGGAGTGCGCCCTCGCACCGGGGTGGGAGCCCCCGGTTTTGGTATGTGGCGCAGGATGGACCATGTCCTGCAGTTGGGTCCTCCTCCAATGAAGACCACTCGGCCCTGCTTTGCTGCCGTGCAAAGAGCTCCATACAGCTCGGGTTGGAGCATATCGTGGTCCCCTTTTGGTCCAGACCGTAGGATGTCTACCGCCACCACCATGCTGGAAAGGTGTGGGTAGTTGGCATGAAGACAGCTGTCCAAGGAAGTTGGGTCTTCCTTGCCTGCATAGAGCAGGACAATGATGGGCCCACTGGATGGAACTTTGGGCGATGTGCCCTGTGTCCATCTCAGCCGCTGTACCAGACGCTCAGGGATGTTCTCCATCCACGGGAAGATGTCCAATCCCGGTGACGGCTCCGTTGGACTTGTCAGGGGGGTAGCTGAAAGGCGTTGGCCCCCTTCATTCAGCCCCACCGAGCTCTTGTGGAAAACCACCGGGTCCTGCTTGATGATGTTGGGCGCCGGAAGTGGGATCGGCTGCTTCCTGGGAGTGTCCCTTGGCGTTGCGGTGTGCTGCCAGTCATCCGGCACTCGGGCCTTCTGGGTGCGGCCCCCCGTGTCAGGGCCCTCGGCACCTGCGGGGAACCGTCCCGTCCCCGCCATATCAGGGCCCTCGGCACCTGTGGCTCGGGACTGAGGCGCCGCCGTTGTGCCGGTTGTGTGGCTGTTCTGATCACGGCGAGGGCGTTGTGCACGCTGGTTCTGCCGTCCCCATCCTTGTTCCGCCGAGGATGGCCGCCACCTGGCCTGTCCCCCCCCTGTGTCAGGGCCCTCGGCACCTGCAGGAGGGGGCTTCTGTGCCTGCTTGGGGCGTTTGCGCCCCTTCTCGCCCCCCCGGGCCTTATCAGGGCCCTCGGCACCTGAGGCCTCCCGGGGGGTAGGGGTCAGCGCCCCTAGTCAACCCGGGCAGTCCTGCGGGAGGTGGTCCCCCAGGCAGATGCGGCCCATTGCCAGGATGAGGTTGCACTTGTGGGTGCGGCCGCAGTTGCCCGGGCAGCGCCCGCGCATCCAGTTGTTACAGAACTGGTTCCCTTTCGGGTCGGTGGCTGCCTGCTTGTTACCGCCCCGCGACGCCTGATTGTTCGGGTGGGGGGTCTTACCCTTCCCTTTGTTCCCAGGCTTGCCCTTGGGCTTCCCCTTGCCCTTGGACTTGTTCTTGCCCTTCTGAGGTGGTGCGTAGTCCATGGATGTCCTGGTTGATGGGCGGCCCCTGGAAAAGGTCTTGATCTTCTCATAGACCTCACGTGTCCAGAACAATGTGTCCTGCCTGACCGACAGCATGGCCGCCTTGAGGGTGTTGCCCTCATGCATCTTCTCGTGAATCTTTCGCCATGCGTTGCGTTCGGCAATTGCCAGGACGTGGTCCTCTGGCGGGGGAAAACGGCCCCCGATGTCCTCACCATAGAACCACTCGTACCAGCTCTCCAAGTCCTCCCGGGTGATGTCGAACTGGCCGAACTGCGGGAACGAGAGGACGCACATGAGGAGGGTGTTGCGGAACACCGCGTGCATCCTCTCGAGCTGGTGGCGAGTTTTGGGCTCGCCCCGCTCTTCCACCTCATCCTCCCGGTCCCAGCCATCAACCGTGCTCTTCTTAGTGGTCTTCCATGGCCGTTCTCCTGGCTCCGGGAGTGCGCTTACCAGGTATTTCATGGGGATGAAACCGATCTCGCCTCCTGCGCAGAGCTTGAACTGGCGCTTCACCAGCTGGTCGCTTCCTTGAAGGGCCAGCTTGGGTTTGGTGAGCTTGGTCTTCTCCTCCCAAACCCTCTCCAGCTGTCCCCGTTCGCACGAGACCGTGAGATTCGGGGCGGTGTCCCCGGGCGTGTGTGGCCCGGGTCCCGCTGTTGCATGCGCCCCAACTCCCATGGATCGTTGAGCCGCGTGAACCACCTGGAACATGCGGGCCGCGATCAGCCGGGAGGTCACATCCGTGTAGTGGTGGTTGTTGGGGGCGAAGCCCAACTCCCCCGGCGCCGTCTCCCTTGCACGGTCGGGCGAGTCCCACCGGGTCGCGAGGTCCTCCATCGAGACAAAGCCCTCATCCGACAGTGTCGCTTGGATGAACCACGGGATGCCCTTGAGGACCATGAGGTTCCTGGCGGTCTTGTGGAGCTTAGCCACTGCGTCCGTGTACACTCCAGGAACTTCCTGTGGTGGTGCCACCAACTCATCTGGTGTCGCCGCCATGGTGTGGGTGGGCGGGATTTCAAATCACAAGACAAAGGATCAAAAGGTCCACTTGAGCCAAAATGGTGGCCCAAGTGGATACTTATTAAGAGTCAAGACAAGCGACCACCTACGGTTAACGCTTTAGCCCAGACTCTTCAAAGCACCACATTGGTGCTACTGGTACCTTAATCGCGAAACGGTGCATCCTTTACGCCGCATAAGGATTAGTGCCAAAATGGGAGGATTGCCCAGCTCCACTGGGCAGCTCCCCTCAGCAGCTGATGGGAGTAGAATTGATGCCATCCCCAACGGACGGATCGCATCAGCTGCCAATACCAACGGACGAGCTGGTCGTTGGGGAGGTCCTCCCTCCACGTATGCCGTGTGGTCCCGCTGTCGCATTTCAGGGCCCTCGGCACCTGTGCGTCCAGCGGTCCGGCTGCGGTCCACCCGGTGCGGACCCCGTCAATCCGCCGCCTGGGATGCCCGGGGACATCTCAGGGCCCTCGGCACCTGTGTCCCCTGGTTTTCGGGGCACTGGCCCCCTGGGATCTCCCCCCTCCAGGCCCCTTCGGGGTTGTGTGTCAGGGCCTTCGGCACCTGCGCTCCCCGCTGGCCGCGGGGCTGGGCTGCTGGGGGGGTGTCGGGGAGGGCGTATCAGGGCCCTCGGCACCTGCGCCCTCTCCCCCTGCCTCCTTGCCTTGAGGCATGGGGGGAAGCGTGTCAGGGCCCTCGGCACCTGCGCTATCCACCCCTCACTCAATTTCCGGGAGGACGACCGACTGAGTGTCCACGCTCTCGTCGGTGTCCGAGGAGAGGGAGATGGAGGCCTCGGAGTCCTGTGCTGCGTAGGGCTCCACGGCCATCCACGTGTTCGGGAAGGTGAAATGCCGGAAACATCTGGTGCATCCCAGGTACACCTCCGGCTCAGCATGGAAGTCCTGCTCCGCCAGCTCCGAAATCTTGAGCGGTCCCGGCCTCCAGCCGCACCCCACTGTGACTCCATCTGTGTCCAGTAGGTGCATGCTGTAAGCTTTGGTGGGACCCTTTCGGGCCGTGGTGGCTACCACCGTCAGTGGACCCCGAGGCGGGGGCACCTCATCCGCAGCCATCTTGGTGATGGCCGGCTTAGCTGGCATTCGAGGGCGGTGTGTCCGGGATTTCCTCGAACAAGGCCTTCGGTGAGGCCGGGCACTCCACCTTGTCCTCCCAGTCCTCATGTCCGAGGTCGACTCGGACCGCCCTTCCTGCCTCGAGTTGCATGGACGGGAGCTTCTGGAGGACCTGGTCCCAGATGGAGCACACCACGTGTCGCTTCTCCCGGGTGTAGACATCCGCCGTGGACTCCTTGAACCAGTTTCCCAGGTACTGGCGCTGGTCCCTCGGTATGTGCGCCTGGAATGCCAAATCCGGCATGAAGACCCGGAAGGAGTACCATGAGAGTTCAGCCACGTCCTTGACTGGCGCGCCCTGCTTCCCCAAGGCGTCTTTGAGCCACCTCAGGGACCTGTCTGGGGTTCCTGGGCGGGGGATGAAGCCCGTCCTGTCCTTGTTGATCGTGGGGATCAGGTAGTCCATCTCGCGGAACTCCTCCGAGGCCCTGAATCTCTTCCACCACCGCTCCAAGGGGATCCACCATCTGGCCCCCGAGAAGGAGAACAATGGGGCGATGAGCGGGACCGGGTTCCGTTTGATGGCCACTGCCGACGTGGTCTTCGTTTGCCAGGCCAGCAGCTCCAGGGTGTTGCTCGTGGACTTGACCGTCTGCGGCGAGGTGTGCTGCACGTCGTTGAAGCGCGCACTGCAGGCCAGGTTGAACCTGGCCATCGCCATGATGTACCTGTCCACTGCTTTGGTCAGCTCCGGGACCCGGTTCTCCGGCGGGGCCCCTTCTGCCCCTTGTTCCAGGGCCCAAACAATTGCCCGGGTCGGAACCACCGCCTTGCGCTGTGGCTTGACCTGGGTGTCCACCAGCGTCTCCTGGATGGCTTTCCGCTTCTCCAGGAGTTGTTTGGTCAACGTTGAGCATGCCGAGTTTAATGGAGAGCCACTTTGGAGCTTCGCCGGGGTGACCTCCAACGTGACCGCCTGGTTCATGAGGTGCCGGACGTCGCCGGCCGTCCAGGGGAGGTTCTGGAAGCCGATCTTGCGCATGCCCTCATAGGCCCGGATGGTACGGAACCGGGCATCACCAAAGAGGTGGCCAAACTCCTCCAGCTCCCTGGCCCCCATCACCTGGTGCATGTAGGGGATCTGGTGCCGGGAGGGGATGAAGTATCCCAGGAGGCGTTCCAACCACCTGGCCCTCAAGTGTTGTTCCAACGCTCTCTGAGATGTCGGCAATTGGGTTTTGATCTTCCCTGGTTTCCAATGCCGCCACTTGTTGGCCACTGCCAGGACATCCGGGGCCTCAATCGATCCGGAAAGGATCCACTCTTCGCGGTCCCGGATGGCCTGTTCCATTTCCAGTGGAGAATAGGTGTGCGATTGCCTGGCGCCTGCCGCACGAAACAGAAGTTGTTGCAGGGTCTTAGTAGCGAGCTCCAAATCCGCCTCCTCCAGCGGTTGTGGTTGGGAGCCGAGTATCCTCGCGAGGATCAAGTTGTAGGTGTCCGAGGCCACCAGGACGTGGTTGCCGTCAGGTGCCAGCCCCACGATCCGTGTCCACGGCCGCGGGTCAAAGACCACCGCATCCGGGTTGGCGACCTTGTCCTTTTTGACCCATTCCAGGCAGCACGCCACGAGGATTTCCCCGTCCGACTGCACTGGTGCAAATCCAAGGTCATGCAAAATCAACTGGAGCGCGGTTGGCGCCCCTAGGAAGGTCGTCCCAAACGGGGAAGGGAGGCGGGGCCTCCACATCATCATGATCCACTCGAGCCGGGGGCCTAGTCCCTAGGTGCAAACCCCAACCAAACAACAGGGGGCCCCCCAAAACCCCGGAAAGTCAACCCCGAAACGGAGGAAACGGGGGAAAAAGGGGGACCCAGGGAGCCGCCCCGAAAAGGGAAAACCAAACAAGAGAGGGGAACCAAGGCGCACCCCGGATCAGCCCAAGCCGCGCCAATTTTCCTCGCCTGGTGCAAGTCTGGGCCTGCGCTGTTCCCTGGGGGGGGATATCAGCGCCTTCGGCAGCTGTCCCCCCCCCGGGGTGCGCTGCGCATCCGTTCCGGATGGCCGCGGTCCTGGATGGTGTGCCGGAAGATGGCGTTGTCCCGCATCATCACGCGGCCCCCTTCGCGATGTCATCGATGCGCTTGAGCGCAGCAGCCTCCGGATTCCGCAGAATCAGCTCCCAGATGGCATTGGAGACGTGGCCTGTCTGGGTGGTCTGGCTGAATCTGAACCTGGGCACCTTCTGGTCCACGATGGAGACGTCCCGCAACGGGGCCGAGGGCTCCACCCGGCGGTAGTACTCCAGCCGCTCCTTCACCCAGCGGTTGTAGAGGCCCTCCGGCGGCTCGTCCAACACCAGCTGCAAGATGGCCTTGCCGGCCCGGATCTGGAGGAGGCGGGTGCCCCCTCCCCCGGCACGCCAGTACCCCTTACAATACTTGCACATGTAGCCCCCCCGGGTCTCCCCTTTTGTCTTCGGGATGAGTTCCCACGGGGTGACGGAGCTCAGGACCAGGCCACACTCCATGTGCGCCCAGAAGACATGCTTCATCTCCACCGGATAGTTCTTCTTCCGGTAGTCCTTACCCACCACGCCGTGGACGTTGTCCGCCGTGATGGGGGGGTAAACGATCCCCTCATCGCCCTCGCCTCCCCTGGGGCGGATGTCAGGGCCATCGGCACCTGTCCGGCACCCAGGGGCGGAGGGGTCCAGGCCCATCAGCTTGATCATGTCGTTGGTGTAGCCGAGCTTGCGGTAGATGGAGGGGGCCACTGAGTCGGGGACTGCGCCGACCCACCACTGCTTCGTGTTGCAGCGCCAGTTGACCTTCACCTCCGCCAGGGCCCCCGGGCCTCCAATGCGGTCCATGAGGGCCTTGTACACCTCTGGGAACTGCTGGAGGCTCTCCACCGGGACCGAGATGCGCTCGTCGCATACCGCCCGCAGGATCATCTGCTCCTTGGAGTCCGCCACGTCCTGGACCGGGAGCTGCATCACCTCCGCCGGGGTGTCCGTGAGGAAGGCCCGGGCCGCGAGGACCTTGCCCATGGCCCGGTAGACCAATCGCCACTCCGGTCCTGTCTGCGGAAACGGAAGGCCCTCCTCCTTCAGGAAGCACCGCGCGTCCTCCTTCAGGGTCTCCCAGCCCTCCAGGCGGGTCTGATTCTGGGCCTTGTTTTTCGGGCCCCGCTGCCTAGGGCCCTGCAGCAGTGGCAGAGACTCCCAGACTCCCCAGAGCTGGCGCAGGGTGTAGCTGTGCCCGAACATCCCCAGTAGGCCTGGGAGTGTCCAGGACGAGATCTGGCGCGTCCAGTGGAAGTCCTCATCCGGATCGTGGGGGGCAGCCCAAAAGATGGATCGCAGGTTTTTAGGGTAGGGTCGGTCCCCCGCCTTCGCCTGCTGGTTCAACTCATCAACGGAGTACCTGGCCCAGGGGAGTCCACCCACCTGGTGGTTCCTGGGATGCGTACCCTTCTCCAACGCCTCCGGATTCACCTTGGTGAGGTTTTTCGCCCAATCCGGGACGTGTACCGGGCCCGGTCGTCGGACCCAGCGGCCCGCAAAGATACGGACCTCTCCGACCCGTTTGCTCATCATCCAGCGCAGGACCGAGAGCTGCACCTCCGGGTCCTTGGTGTCCAGGCCCACCGGGGTGGCGGACGGCTTGTCAGGGCCCTCGGCACCTGAGCTCGTCACGCCAGAGCCCGAGGCTGGGGGGATGGTGGGCGGCCTGTCAGGGCCCTCGGCACCTGGGCGCGCCGCACCAGAGCCCCCCGCCTTTGGCATGGGGATCCCTGTCAGGTCCGGCAGATCTGACAGGAGGGCCGCCGGGAAGGGATTCCTACCCAGCGAGATGACCGCCTTGGCCTCAAGGTAGGAGTCCGTGAGGGATGTGAGGTCGTCCATACTGAAGTCCCTCCATGCCGTTGTCGGCTCGAAGACCCCAGTCTCAATGGCGACCCGGACCTCACTAGGCCACGCACTGAAGGGAGGCGCGATGGGCTCGAGCATTCTGGTTTCGAGGGAGCCCTTCGCCTGTCTGGCTTGGTGTTTCGCTTTCGCCTCCTCCGCAGTGGTCTGGGCCTGGAGGAGCTCCGGTGTGGGTCTCCCCCAGTCCGCACCCAGCTTGTCCAGCAGCTTCTCACGGAAGAGGTCCAAGTCCAGGTTCTTCAGGAGCAGGCCTCCATCACCTCCTCCGTCAATGGCCCCCCCTTGAAGTTCGTGGAGGACCGCCGCGGAGCGCTCCACCGCTTCCACCTGGTCCGCCTTCTTGGCCTCCTCCTGGGCGATGGTGGTGGCGTTGAGCCGGGTCTGAATCTTGAAGGCCTTCACCGCAGACGGGTGGAAGGCTCTGCATTCCTGGCCCTCTTCCTTGTCGCCTGGCAATGGGGGCCTCTCCCCCGGTGGGGCCGTCAGAAACTCCTCGTCCAGCTCCATGGGGCAGTTCCTGATCACCGCCCGGACCGAGGAGGGGACGAAGTCCGAGAAGCTGGCCTGGTCCGGGTTCTCGCAGGCCATCGGGTCGGTGGCCAGCTCGCTGACGTCCACCGAGGCACTGAGCTTG
Organism: Effrenium voratum; assembly: GCA_963377175.1. Taxonomy (NCBI): domain Eukaryota; class Dinophyceae; order Suessiales; family Symbiodiniaceae; genus Effrenium; species Effrenium voratum. The sequence continues at coordinate 62,208 of CAUJNA010000099.1, forward strand.
AGGTCGCGGGCCCGGTCCGTGTCAGGGCCTTCGGCACCCGCGGACCGGGCCGCCGTCCAGACCGCATTGCCCTGGTCATCCACCGTCAACTGCCAATGCGTGCCCGCCATCTCCAGGGTGGCCGAGTTGGTCGCCATGTCAATGGGCTCCGTCTTCTTGCCGCACCCCATGCACTTCGTGGCGCCCTTCTTCACCCAGGGCATGGTGCAGCAGGGGCAGATCCAGGATGTGGGCACCTTGCCCAGGGGGCGGTTCTCCAGGCCCCCGTACCCCAAGCCAGCGCGCTTGCCAACCTGCTGTCCCGGGGTGCTGAGCCGGGCCTCATGCTCGTACTTCATCTTGGCGATGTAGAAGGCCTCCACAACGCGCTCCAGGCCCCCCTGCTTGAGTTGGGGGCCCTCAAAGCCTCGCAGGAGCCGCTGGACGTCCTTGGCCTGCAGTCGGCGGAGCCTAGTGGCCGTGGTCGCATCGAAGCAAGGGAAGTCGCCCGCCATCTGGTCGTCGCTGAACTGGTAGAGGCCCTCCGAGACCTTGAGGGCCTTGGTGAACACGCTCCCCCCCGGCGGGGGGGCTGCGGGGTTCTCATCCTCCTCCGAGGACGCCTGCTCCTTGACCTTCGCCATCAGCTCCCGGCGCCTCTGCCACTTGGCGTCTGCCCGGGCATCCAGGCGGGCCTCCTCCAAGCGGGCTGCAGCCAAGGGGAACCTGGTCTCGTCCTTCGCCAGGAGCTCCTCCATGGGCACGTCCTCCTCCGGCGGGTTCAGGAGCTCCAGGAACGCCCCTGGGGGGCGTGTCAGGGCCTTCGGCACCTGCGCCACCCCAGGGGCTGCATCTTCCATCGGCTCATCCTCTGCCTTGCGCTTGGCCGGGATAAGGGGGGCCTGCTCCAGCTCATCTGCGCTGGAGAAGAAACGCTCGTCAGGTGCCTGAGGGACCTCAGCAGCCAAAATGGTCCATCCTTCTTCCTCCCTCTTCACGAGGTTCGCCAGGTACTTTGCCATGGAGGCCTTTGCCTCAGCCTTGGCCTCTGCTGCCGCGGCACCAGCGTAGGCGGGGGCGTACATGGCTTTGAGAGTAGGGGAAAGAAAGATTTCAAATCACAAGACAAAGGATCAAAAGGTCCACTTGAGCCAAAATGGTGGCCCAAGTGGATACTTATTAAGAGTCAAGACAAGCGACCACCTACGGTTAACGCTTTAGCCCAGCGAGATGAGGTGAGGAGCAAATATTCGCCAACGTGGTTGGTCATTCTTACCGAGGGATCCGTAAATTGACAAAGTTAGTGAATCCTAAATGTTTTGTTCCTATACAGGAATCCTTAGAGGTACGCAAGCCTCCGAAAAGCTGTCACTTTGCCAACTGTTTCCGGCAATCCGATTCGACTCACATGGACACATCGATGGGGTACTCGCGTGACTGCAGGCCTGGTTTGGAGGAATCTATGGGGGCTTTAACATTCTGGCCATTGTTGGACCCTTTTGCGAACTGTTAAAGAGGATACCAAAAGGGCCACCTAATTCTGACTAATTAACCCCTCCCCACGCACCCCAGAACCAAACTATATCCGGCGCCAGCTCCTCGCAACCAAACAGACCTAAAAAGCGCAACATGGTAGCTGCAGGCCACGGAACTTCACGGTTGCCTGGATCCAGATACGAGCACTTGGTACCTTCTGGTTCCACAGGTTGCAAGAAGGGCTGTTGCAAAAGGATGCTACATCCGCAAACATGATGCTGTCAAAGTAAGCGGTTCCATGTCAATGTAAGCTCTCGCGTCTAACAAATCCACTGCAAGTCAGGCGCCAAAGCTTTGCAAGACACGCTAGCCGCACGAAGCCCGTTTGTGGATCCCGGCCTGGGCAATTGGATCAAAAGGGTGAATAAGCGCAGGGACGTTACAAAAAAAAAAATGAAGGGAATGGGATGCACGTGTTCGAAACAATTCATTCCTCGTCACCGATTGTTTCTTGCGACTTGTTTTGTTTGTGCGTTTGCTAGCTTCCTTGCTCGCTTATTTTGTTGGTGGGTTGTTTGCCAGAACAATACATTTCCAACAGCGGCCAACCCGCCCCACTAAAAACAGTCATATATGGCGCGCAGGCACAGCAGGATCTGCTTCACTGAAGAATGCTGTCCTTCCCCGTTGCAGGCGAAAAGGAATCACAAGGCATAAAACATCACAATACCGACACATTAACAGCAAATCGCGGAACACAATGGACAACATTTACATGTGTTTATGTGTTCTTTCCAATGCACACACACACATGCGCATGAGGCTCGCGGGTAGGCCTGACGGTTTAGTAACATACAGTAGCAGCTTAGCATTGATTGATAAGGGAGCCAGGCAGCAGTCTACTAGCAGGAATGAGTACAGCGCTGAGTCAGTGTTGAAAGCTTCCAGAGGGACGGACCCTCCCTTCAGACTTGCAATATCTCTGAATAAGATACTTTATTAGGAATACGTGGAGTCAATCCTGAAAGGAATAGCTTACGGACCCCGGATGAGAGCCTCTGGCTCAAGCTGCGGAGTCATTCGGATGGGAACTCTGTCAGAAGTGGCAAGCACATCGACTTGCATGCAATGATCACAGAACATTGACCCTGAGTGTCGCGTCGGTTCCAAGGCTGTGGGGCCAAGACAGTTCCAGGAAATCAAAGCCACAATTCCAGGAAAAGGTTCAAGGCCAAGCCAACTGGAACCAAATAAAACCTGGTCAAAAGGGGCACAAGGCAAGCCCCAATCACTCCCGTCCCCGCCGTCATACAGGGCCCGTGCGGGTATACGCAGGTTGAATCCTGCGGGGCGTACGATGGCCTTGGCATTGGCTCCGCCTGCCGGGCAACTCCGAAACATGCCGAAATCGCTGGCTCCTTTCCACTGATATAGGCATGTGTCATCTCGGGAACCCCCCACCCTGTTCTTTTGAGTTCCCGTGCGACCACCGTGCAAAAGGCGCCCTCATTAAACTGACCGGCGGCATTGACCCTCAAAACAACGCATTCTGACAGTGCAAATCGTGCAACATGATTTAAGCAACAAGACTGACCCAAGATGCCCCAGGAGCTCACACTTCATCAAAGCCTCTAGTCGGAGCCCTTCAGAGTCCCAAGCAAACCCATCCATGACCCTTGCATCTCAAACCATCAAGCCCTGACTCTATGATACGTCAATTGCACCGACCTCACTGTATAGTGCCCTGCTCGAAGGCTAACAAAAGTCCATGCCTTATCCCGTCCAACAAACTCTGCTAAATGGTCGGTGAACTGTTCATACAATTGGAATATTGCCTCTCAGGCTTGCTGGCTTGGCAGCGAAGGCAACATTGCGACGTGATTCAACGGTGCCTGTGCAGCTCAAAACAAGGAATCAAGGTAAATCTGAGCTAGCCTCAATCATAAATTATGACACTCAAGGCAACAGTAACCAAGCACTGACGGAAAGGCCACAAATAGCAAAGACACAAATGAACGCGCAAGCAAGCTGGCAAGCAAGCAAGAAAGCCAAGCCAAGCCAAGCCAAGCCAAGCCAAGCCAAGCCAAGCCAAGCAAGCAAACAGCAGCCTAGCAGGCAAGCTGTCAAGCTGTCAAGTAAGCAAGCAGTCAGGCATTCAAGCAAGCTAGAAAACAAGCAAACTAAGAACAAACTAGCAAACAAACAAGCAAACAAACAAGCAAGCAAGCAACGAACAAACAAGTACAGAAGACAAACAGACTGGCAAAGAGACAGACCGGAAAGAAGGCAAGCAAACAAAAAGAGCCAGAAATGCAGGTAGACAGACAGAGGCGGACGGCGAAACACGCAAAGACACTGGCAAACAGCCAAACATGCAGGCATCCAGACATGACGACATACAGATGGAGACAGACACAAACGAACACAGACAGACTTATAAACGTATAGATATATTATATACGTATAGACAAACATTAATATAGACATACAGACATACAGACAGGCAGGCAAACAGACCGACAAACAAACAAACAAACAAACAAAAAACAAACAAACAAACAAACAAACACACAAACAACCAAACAATATAGCGCAAAGGACTTGTGAGTCACGTTTGGGCTGTTGGTCGCAAGATCCGGACGATGTGTCTGCCCGCCTCTGCTGCGCTTGGTGCAAGGGCAGCAAAGCCAGAAGCGGCAAAGGCCGGATGCGTTGCATCCTGGAGGGGTTTGCACAGCTGGAGACAAATAACAGTATGGGGCCTGAACACGATTTTCTCTTGATGCTCCCGAACACCATCCCGCTCATGCGACACGTGCTTTCTCTGCAAGCTTGCATAACTTCCACGTGTTGGTTTCGGGCCCAGGTGCCGTTTGAGTTTCATTCCGTGCCAGAATTGAACTTTTGGCTGCATCTAGTTGGGTGACCGTGTAGGCATAAACAAATAGGTTCCTTTCGGACGATACACACCTGGTTGTCCTTTGGTACAAGCTGGAGCCTGTTTACTAGAACCCACATTTACCCCGATCAAGGTTGTAACTTTTCTCGGCCCACGGCCTGTGTCGAATCTTTGCCCGCACTGTAGACTGGAATTCAACCCCAAAGGCTCCTTCCAGGGGCAGAATCAGCCCACCAACTCAGCCCAGTGGCCATGCGACAAAAAGGCACGCAAAGCCTTCCCTACAAAATGGGAGTGGGCCAGGAGACAATTCAAGCCTGATAGTCTGTCATTCGCAGAGTTCGCACCCTTGCTAAGATGCAGAAAACAAATCCCGAAATCCCGCCTCTCGGCTCAAGTGCCCTGGCGCGCAAGGGCGAAAGGGGGTGCGTCTCAGCATTAGGAAGGGCCAAATGGTTGGTATCTTGTTTGCGTCATTTCAACACCAAAAGAGGCTTGCCCCAGAAAGAAAGAAAAGGAATGCTTGTAAGAGTGCTGGGGAGGGATCGTAGTATGCTCCAGCGCTTCTGAAATGTGCAAAGACTACTTTCTAAGCAGAAAGGCACATGACCGGAAGGGCACCTTCAAAGGGTCGCTTAGTCAACGGGAACTAAGAGAACCCTAAGTGAAGCCAAGCGAGCTGCGTCGTTGTTCCAACGGCCGAGCGGGAGTCCTCTCTCAGTAAGGTCAGAGTGAGTTGGAAGGTCCAAGACACTATTGTCGATCCGGCGGATCAGGGGAGGTGTCTTTTCTTGTTGGGCAGGCTCGCAAATCCCGTCTCTGCAATGGGGACACCGTCCTTCCTAGCATCACACGTCGCTTCATCTCATTCACATTGCTTTACTTTATAACTCTATCCATTTTGCAAAGGGATGAGAGAAGAGCCAAAATCAAGACAATGGAAAGGCTTGTTGGGTCTGTTAAGCAAGGCCACGTTAATTGCTGAAATGAACTGACCTTTGCACAGGCCCAGGCCTCTACTAGAGAGCGGACACCAGTAGTCAGCCAAGGATACTCTCAGAGAAAGAAAGCCCCGAATTGCCCTGTCAGGAGGCATCAGGTGTCGGTTACTTACATCATCTGGGAGCAGTGAAGTGGACTTTGCAAGCACTACAGCACGGCCTTTGTGCCCGCAACGGGCAGTCATAGGCCAAGTTAAGCTGAGAAAAATCTAAATCCAGCGCACCTGTGGCTTGGAGAAGCCCCCGAAACAGCCCGAAGGTATCGTTGCATTGGTTTGGGGTCCGCCTCTTCCCGACGGACGATGCGATTCTGGACTCCTGCCTCCTGGCTTTCCATAGTCGCAGCCCTGAACGCGGAAAAGGAATGGCCAAATCGGAAGGTAACCTCCTGCAAACTCAGATGGATAGCGTGCAGGTTTTCTGCACGGAATCAACAAAGGTTTTGGGAACGAACCAATGGATCCTTTTGAAGAAAATTCTGAGGGATGAATTAGAGGGGTCAGTCCCTCATTCGCTGAGAACAAGCAAAATAGTGGTTGATGTGCTTTGGGCTTTCCTCGAAGCTCCCCCCCCATGTTGGACACACACGTATAATACATAAACGGGCTTGAACACAAGTGGGACGATCCCCCAATTCGCGTTATTCATTTGTACCCGTGAAAGCAGTCTACAGCGGTTTATCGTCCAACCAACATCGCATATGCAAGTTGAAAAGGAAAAGTTGTTCTTTGCCCCCCCAACAACCGCCAACGGACAATAGAACGTAAGTTGCCATCTGCCAAACCTATCGCAGAACCTATGCGGATCTCCTGTTGGAGGGCACTTCGAATCTCAGTGTCCATGGAGAGCAAGGGGGGGTCCTTTGAGGTCGCTTTGTGTTTCCGTGCTGAATGATTGTCGAAACACATCTTCTAAAGAATTGAGACTTGAACTGGCGGGTTCGCCAAAAAGACTGTGCGTGGGCAAACACACATGCACCCTTGGTAGGTGACTTATCCAGCTTTCATAGGGCTTCATCCATCTCATCCATAGTAGGGGCCCTTTTGGGATCCGTTTTGGTGTCACTGTGTGCCGGCCTCCCAAAACAAGGCCGCCAACCTGACGAACTCGACACAAACCAAACGGCCAACCAAAAGAAAGAAAGAAAGAAAGAAAGAAAGAAAGAAAGAAAGAAAGAAAGACAGAAAGAAAGAAAGAAAGAAAGAAAGAAAGAAAGAAGAAAGAAAGAAAGAAAGAAAGAAAGAAAGACAGAAAGAAAGAAAGAAAGAAAGAAAGAAACAAACAAATAAAATACAAAAGGAAAATGGACATAAAGAGAGAAACAAAGAAACAAAGAACAAACAAAGGGACTGCAAAGAAATAAAACCGACGTCCTGTGCTCTGCCCCAGTTCCCAATTTGGAGGCCTTGGGGCCTGGCCCTGGAGCAGCCGCCCCTCCCCGAGCCAAAATCCGCCGGGCCAAGGTGTAGGAAGCCCAGAGTCACAATCAAAACCTGGTATTCAAATGGTCGACCCAGAACCATGAAAATAATTCAGAAGGCGGCCGCAGCTATTTATGGTTGGGATTGTACCCATGTTACTCTCCGGCACATGACCCAGTGAAAATAGGAGGCACCTCTAAGTCTAGATCAGGCAAGTCGATTCATCAACATGTTTAAACCCGAAACGCCATCGTATTTAGGAAAGGAATTTCCGCTTGGGGAAAGGATCATTTTTGGGGGGTTGGTCAATTTGAAGGGGAGTACGTCACAGGCTCAGGCTGCTGACATTGAGCCAATCATGCCATGCAGGGTCCCCTGAAGCAAGCCATTGTGCACCCATCCCTTGTCTCATGGGGTGGTGCGACCACTGACACCAGGGTTGCAACCATGTGTTCAACCTCGAAGATGAACACCCACTACGGGATGATCATGTCAAGCAAGGGCATGTTGCATCTGGAAAGGGGGTGAGGATTGAATCCTTAAGTTCACTGCCAAGCCTTGGGTTCACTTTCAACTGCCAGGCAGTGTGGCATTTTGCATGTGGAAGCTCGGCTTCACCACTACTATTTCCTTGGACTTGGCAAAAGATCGGCGTTTGTCTCCTGGGGTACCCCGAAGCCAGGTCTCAGCTTGGCTTTTTGATAAAGCCCGAAAAGGGTGCCCTCTCCAAACGACGCACCCATCTCTAAATCTCGAGTGTCCAGGTGGCCATGGAGGTCTATGCAGCGAGGCATGATTCCCCAAGCTTTGACTTCTGGTAGACTTCAACCCACGGGTCAAAGGTTGATGTCCCCAAAAGGCAAAGCCCTGGCATAGGTCTTCTTTGTGGGAACCGAAACGTGAACTCTGGAGAACACGGTGTGAGCATTCTGCTCTTCAAACATTCAAGCGTGCATCGAAGGTCTCGGAAACAACATATGCGCCGATGACAAGCAGAAGCCTGGCTACGCATTCCTCCCCGGTCGACGCCTTTTCTGACGGGTGCGAGATTGCATTTGGTGAAACAGAACAAACACTCAGCCGCTAGGATTTATTGAAGCAGTGCTGAAATCATGTGGTGTCAGCTGTTGACAAAGTTGCCAGATTCTAGGCACGAGGCCTTGGGGTTGTTTGAAGGATGCGATTTTGCTTTATCCCAAGTCCTGGAACAGTGTCCATGGGAATACATGCCGCATGAGCATGCCAGGTTGAATTTAATATTAATTGCCATGGCAAAGGATGCTATGTACAAGCACCAAGCAGCAGCGATCCATTTTTGGACCAGTATACACTTAAATATAGGAGTTCTTTGTTTTCTGTTTGACAAGGGCTCCTCTTGGGCTTCCCCTGAGCTTAAGTCTAGATGAAAATGGAGCCCTGCCGCGCATTGCATCATATGCATCGTGACCCGCGGTTGTAGATCGGTGTACCGAAGGCATCTCGCACACCTGGCCATCCGATTTGTCCACCTCTCCACTTTTCAAAAATTATGCTGAAAGCGACGCCAACAAGCACGGCTGAAACAAATAGGAATCAGCCTTCAGAACTATTTGCATGGGAACGGGGCTGACCACTGATCCGTTAACTATTCATCCTTCTCAGTACAATCCTGTTCATCGCCTACATGCCTCCAAAGCGGTCTGTCAATGAGCGGCATTAGGATATTGCTGCTCATGCTGATTACACTAAATACCCACGCTAAGGCTCCACATAAGCTCTACAGATGCTCTTCTCAAAGGCAAGACACAGTCCAATCAGAGGGTCCAAGGCCGCCCCCGTCGGGGTTTGGGTCCGGCCTGACAGGCCCTCTCTTTCCTGCGAAGCAAAAAGTCTTGCAGAAGTTGTCGCGCAAAGGTCGACCGATGAACTTCCATGCAGCGAAGTCCCATCACAGTTCAACACATGAGCAACTCGCAATACTACCACCAGAAACCGGTAGGGTCCTACCCAAAACCGATACCCACCATCTGCAAAACCTATAGGGGTCCCCCCAAACCGATCCCCGGGTAATGCTGCCCGTTGCATACATCTCTCCCTCACACAAAACACACGCAGGGTGGAAAGTTCCAGCCCCCAAAACTTCCATTGGCCCAGTTTCCAGCATTCAAAGTGAGATGTCGTGCCCGGGAAGAGTTTTGCATGGCATAGGCTTGCAAGGCTGCTTTGCTCATGCGGCATGATGTACAAGTTTGGGCGCCCAAATAAACTCCACCAAGCCATGCTTAAGAGCCAGGCGTTGCTCGTTGTGGTTCTCTTTTAATTTAAACCAAGCTGAAACGGGTACTCTAAGAAAAAGAAAACAGAGGTAGCAAGACATCATGGCAGGCAATCCAGCGCCGCACAACTCACAAAGTTTCGATATTTGATTAAGTGTCAATCAACTCTCATGCATTTAGCAGTGGCTAGCATCTTCCTGCTGAACCAAATATGTAACACACATACTTCATCATGTAAGAAAGCAGTTTCAGTTAGAGCTGCAATGCTCACTAATTCAAGTGCATGGCACTGCTAAAAATATCCAGTGACAAGTGACAACACTGAAGCTAAGCAACAATTCCCCCAAGGTACTTGCTGCCCGACTCAGCTTACAGATCCGAAACCCTCGGGTGGTGAACAAGAAAAGGACGCCAGTTGCGCGCCACCTGAACAGCTGGGGTCCGAAACGTTCGACAAAATGCTTGACCGGGGCTCGTTTGATTTCGTCACAGCCATGGATCCCTGAGAGAAAACGCCACATCTGAACGAGCGAGGCTTGAACATGCTAATCAGCTGGATGCTTGAGGTGAGGAGGAATTGACACGTGCAACATCGTGTAATTCGTCTGCGTTCTTGGATCCCAAATCCTAATCTGGTTTTTCATAGTGGAACATCACTTCAAGAAGGGCTTCAAGAAGGGAAACCCCGATTTCTCATACTAAAGCACCCAGCCAAAGCCGGGACCCTGAGTCCTTGGTGAAGAGGTTCTTGTAGACTTCGCTCTCTTGGGCTGGATCCTGTGCCGCTTTGGCCTCACACGGACGGTCAAATTGGATATCTGGGTTGCTTTTGTAGAACCTGCGCACGGGCCGTAGCAAAGCGGGCTGGGAAACACGGATCAAGGTGGGGACCGGTTAGTGACCAACAACACATCATTGATATCGCTTAAGGGGCTAAGTAATCAGATTGAACGTGTTAATTATCATCTCGTATATAATCATGACTAAAACAGGTTTCAACGTATCACACCGTGTCCCACAAACCCATTCCAATCAATTATTCTGGCACTTACATGTCTGCGAATGTCCAATTACATTCCGCTACGGGCTTCTTTCCAGAACACAACCCTAACCTATTTTGATGGCCGATGTTTGAAAGCAATTCCAAGCAGACCGCCAACCATCACAGGCTGAAATCCAACGCCCACGATTGCCACTGCGCTTCAAACGTTCTCATGTCGCTTTTGCCCGTTGACTCACCGAAGCGCAGCTTCGGGCTAAGGACTTAAGCCAAGGTCCAAATGGAAAGAGAAGGTTGTTAGCTTGGAGTCAATGGACATGGCCCGATGAAGGGAAATTAAGGGCACAAGGTGGTCCTCTTGAGCAGCCAGTTTGACGTCGATCGCTTGGAAAGGGCCCTTTGCTGGTTTGCTGTTAGAAGGTCTGGTAAAATGGTCGTTTCGATCGCGATCAAAGGATTGAAGACACTATGTCAACGCTACACAACCAAGTGACAAGGGCAGCATGACATACATATGCCGCTGTGTGTCAAATTAGGTTTCCTGCCGAGACATGTTGGTTTGTATATGCCTACTCCTGCAAAGAAGGGCCTAACATGAAGACTGTAAATTGAACTGAGAGGTCTGTGCGTTTCTGTTTGTGGCGGTATGTCATTCTTAGACACTAAGGGTCACTTGGTGAAAGCTACATGAGCCCTTGACAAACTTTGTGTTTTTTCAAAAGGATGCGGACCAGTGCGTGGCCTCCCGGGTTGTGTGAAATTGGGGTGGTGTGCCCCATGCTCTCCCCGAAATAACAAGAGACTACTGGTAGTTCTGTGGATGGACAAATCCACTTCGCCATCCTTTGCTCCCATCGGTGCTGTTGGGAATGCCTTGCTTGTATCTTGGGGGCCTGGCCGGCAATTCTCAAACAACTCAAAATCCACATGCCAAACACATACGCACACAGGGTGGATATGGAGGACTAGCACACCCATGTCACTGTCATTGGTAAATCTGAGCTGTCAAAGGTATTGCTCACCTCCAGCCACAAGCCACATTGCTCTGAACACCCAATTCGAAGCATACATGATGTTGCACTGTCAGCGTGTGCTTAAACGCAGGAGCTTCCGTGGAAAGGCCCAGAACACAAAAAAGGGGGATGCCCTTCCGATTCTTCGTGCCTTCTTCTGAGCCTTTGCCTTCTCGATGGCTTCGAAGTCCTGCCAACAGCGAGACTTCCCAAAATCCTTGGGGTTGCCCAAAAGTATGGCCCCCGATTGGACACTGGTGCCGCCTTGTGTCGCCTTTGTCAAGGGTTACACCTGGCCCATCTAGTTCCCTCCCCCTATTCAAGAACATTCTCACGCAAAGGCTGGAAGGTAGCAAGTTGCGAAGGGCACAGCCAAACTCATGGTTGTACACCGAGAAAGTGTCCCACGATTCCCATGATGCCAATGTTTCAAGGTTGGAAAGCTTCTCGTTCAGCCGCTTAAACCACATGTGACCGAAGCCAGACTGCGTCTAGGCTGACAGAATCGCCTAGGCCTTCTGAATGCTTGAACAAATTACACGTACATTGGGTCCAGCCACCATTCGACAAAGACCACCAGGCACCTTTATCCACAAGGAACAATTCATGGTTCAAAGGGTCATTCCCAGATTCTAACCAAACACCAGCAAGGAAGCCTGAAGAGACGATTTCTAATGATTCACCAATCAAAAATCAGGGAACCCCTATGAAAGCAAAAGGTTTTGGGTTTGGTTATTTAAAGAGGTGTTGCACCAATTCCCATACTCCCTAAAATCAAGCACGAAAGTTAGCTTGCTAGTATCCGAACCTTGCCTCCTCCTCCTCCACTTCCGGAGCTGCCACCTGGCCCGCAGGGACATATGCCTGGAGGGAAAGGAGCGCCCAACACCCACTAACGTTGGGTTCTACCAGCCTTAGTGATTCATTGATTCCTCGCCAAAAGTTATGCTCTTGGCGGTACGGATGGTACGGTCGGGAACCTGGAAAATGGAGAAAATGTATACGTAGCATGCCTCAGGCCCTGGGATGCTAGCGCAGAATTCACAAGCAACAACGTGTGTGTAGCCCCCAATGCTGCAATGTGCCAAGCACCCAGCACTTGCATGTCGGCTTCAAGAAGAACACCATTGGTTGGCGTAGCAAGTGTCACGGATTGGAGAACTTAGGACCTTAGGATGTAGCGCCTCGAACAGGCTACCCAGCTAAGTAGATCGACTAGCAATGGTTACAGTATCTCTTGCGCATAGCTGGAACGGGATTGTATAGTAATTATGTTTGGTGTATTGCTGGCATAGCTGTATGTAATTCCTCTAAGCACTTGTTTTCATCAATGATGAGCGATCTCACTCATCCGTGAGTTGTATCGAACAAGCAGAAGCCTTGCAACATGAATTGTAGGAAATCATGGGTACTACCCTCCCAACATGGCACCTAAGGAGTAGCTGGTCTTCTCGGCGCCTTCGTGCAGGTGCGGCAGTTCGGATGGACCAAACCCTTTGTCCTTCTGGGCTAAGCCACCAAAGGACCTATCAATTGGCGCGAAGCAAGCCCAGGGATCCGTTCCCACCCACCGAATCCGGGGAGCCCAAAGAGCCAACCAACGAGCCTCTGCTGCCTGCGCTTTCCGCTTCTTCGCGGGCAGCCGCTCCCGAAGCTTGGCGAGCTCCTGAAAGTCGGCTCGTGGATCCCTTGCTAAGTCAGACCTTCAGTGGGAGTCGTCCTAAATCTTCCGGAACTAAAAGATCTAAAAAAGGCTGAAAGTCTTTGAGCCAAGAAGTCAGAATGGGGTGCCATGTTTGGTGGCTTTGAAAAGGCAGAATTGGATGGCAAAACATGATCCCGAATGAAATAGGAGCCTTCAAGTTTTGGCGACGCCCCAATTGGTCTTTGCCTTCAAGCGTTTGAAACCCAGGTTTCCGTGATCAGACATCTACAGACAGGCATTGCATGTCAGTTTTGGGAGCCTCAAAAAAAACAACTGGGCATTCAATTTCACGAACTTCAAAATCGGCGTGCAGATGCGTGCGAGTCAATGACACCAACAAATCCTTCCCCAAACAATCCATTTCCGGAGTGAGTTTCTTGCAGACAAACTGGCATGGTAATTCTGTTTGATGGAGGAAATACTGCGGGATGCATTCTAAAATGACACTCGGATATGCACTGTCCTCACCATCCGGAGCCAGGGGGATCACGTCCTTGCGAAGCAGGCTTATGCCCACTCAGGCAACGCAAAATCCTTGATACCAACGGCAAGGCGGCGAGATCCGTGGCCAAGGAAAAACAGTTTCCATCACAGCCAAACACAGCGAAGCTAGGTCCTCCAGTAGAGAGGTTAGAATAAGGGTACCCTTTTGCTGTAGTCTATTTTAGCAGGGAAACCCTCCCCCCAGGCTAAAAGAGCACCACCGGGGGACCCAGAAAGGTATTCCCTCGCCATGCATGGATTCTCGATTCTACCATTCGCCTCAAGGCTTGCCGCTGTCTCTCGGACGAATGAATGTGCACCGTCACTTTCCTACTGAAAATACAGGCCAATCATTTGACTCCGAGTCAGTGATCAATTTGTTGAACTATTGACACGCGACTTCCTGAATTGTACGAGCTTGTAGGTGGTGGTTTCACTTAAAACGCTTAGTCCAATCGCAATTTGAAGATCCCAGACCATGCCGACTGGATGGGCAGCCTGTGGCAGGTCCTTGTCGGCATCGAAGGGTTTGGAGGTGACAGGGCATTCCTGCAACGGCGCTTTGTCACATTTTGCAGCTCAGCTTAAAGCAGAATTCTTAGTTAATTTGACATTCGTATCTCACGCAACAACAAACAAGCATGACTGTAGCTTGCGCTCTCTCTTGCATGTTGGTTGAACTTCATTTTTTTCGTTTTGTCGTCGCCTGTTCCCCTTGACGCGCAGCCTGGTTTCCGCGTAGTATTTTAAATCATGTCAAGTATTCATCCGAACTGCATGTAAGCGGGGTACTGGTTGAGCACCTAAGCCAGCTTGCTTGTTGAACCAAACGGTGGCCTCACGCGGGTGTATATATAAATATATGTATTGGGTCTTGCCCCCGAACAAGGCTTTCCCTTGGCTTTGTCATTTTTTCCTTTGCTGGTGTCCTCCCTAGCGGTGACTACAGGCGCCTGCTTGTCCTTCGTCTTGCTGTTGCCTTTGCCGCTGCATCCGTTTTCCGCCTCCTGCTCCCTTTGCCTTTGCTGCACCCGTAGGTCTGCCTGCTATGGTCTGCTCCGGGTCCTGCAGCGGTTTTGTCACGTTTTGCCAGCGCGGTGTCCGTGTTTTTTGCCCTGTGTCCCTTGCGCTCCCTTTGCCCGGCGCTTGGCCGCTTCCCTTCTCGCCGAGTCTACGCAGCGCGTGTCCGCGAAAGACACCTGCCGCAGATACGGGGGTCACGGTAGTCATGGGGGGCTGTGTATTTTGGAACCGCTGCCGCGGAAAGTCACGGGTAGATATCCCCGTCTAAGAAGTTTGCTTGGCCAAACTAGATCGCAGCCACGCAGGTGCCAGAAAGTCAATCCGGCTGCGCTCGCGCGGCCCCATACTGCTGGCTGATGCGACGTAACACAACTCAGCCTTAGCTCTTACCCAGCTCATGCTTCATGTTTGGCGGATTCTTCGAGGGGCCAGGCTTTGTCGCTGCTGTGTCACAGGACGTAGCGTGACGAAGCATGACTCTGCGTGACTTATAGCCCGACTCTGCGCGACATAGCGACTCGGCAAGACTAAGCCTGTCTCGACCACTTGGCACGACTCTGCGGGACTGGCGCGGCGCGGCGTGACTTAGCGTCGTTAGCGTGGCAGGGCATGACTTTGCGTGACTCTGAGCGTGTCTCCGCGTGACTCTGCGCGACTTAATTGGCGTGACTCTGCGTGACTTTGCGTGACTCGCAGGCGTGACTCTCAGCGTGCCTCTCAGCATGACTCTGAGCGTGGCTCTGTGCGACTCTGAGCCTGCCTCTGTGCGACTCTGGCTCTGTGCGACTCTGTGCGACTCTGCGCGTGACTTAGCGTGACTCTCAGGATGACTCTGCGTGACTGAGCGCGCGCGCGACTCTGCGTGACTTAGTTAGCGTGAATTAGCGCGACTTGTAGCGTGACTCTGCGTGACTCTGCGTAGCTCGAAGACACTTAGAAAGAAAGACTTATTAGCGTAACTCTTAACATGACTCTGCGCGCAAGTCTGCGCGTGGCTTTCCGCGACTTAGCGCGACTTAGCGATCTGCGTGGCTCTGTGTTGCTTAGCAACGCGCGCGCGACTCAGCATCGCCTCACTGTGTTTTCTGCAGTAAAGTTGCTTTTTTCACGCGCAGCGCATCGATCTATCTTCAAGTCATTCCCGCTCAGCGCAGCAGCTGTAGCACTGGCTCTCGCTCGCTCGATATATCCTTCGCGCGTCGCTTTGCGCCCAGAAGGCGCAAGAGCAACTAGCATCAACCTCTTCAGGCCCGTGCGTTCGGTCAACTCATCCAAACAGTATACTTTAAGCACGCTCGCGCAGGCCTTCCTTTAAGCTCGTTCAGCATCTCCTGGTTTGGAAACCAAGAATGATTCGGAAACCCAAAAAGCTGATTCGGAAGCCAAAGCAATGTGATCTGGAAACCAAACGCATTCATCCGCAAAGCCCAACAAGTAACGACTCGGCCGCCAATTGGCTCCGAGAATCCCCAGACCAGCGACCAGCCTCCGTTGTCAGTTCGCACGGCCTTTTTCATACTGATCTCCGTCATAGCTCTCTTCTTCTTTTCTTTAGTCACTGTTGGTCTTCTGCAGCGCGCTCCAAGCGCTACTGGTGGGCAGCTTGCGAGGCCTTCCTCATGCTCCTTTCTTGGTAAGGCGCGGCTGACTCGCTCAAGAGACTGCTCGGGCCCCCACGCAAAAAGCGCCTATACGTCTCACACGGGCAGCCGCCGAGATTACAAAGACGCAGTGTCTCTGGATAAGTCTTACGGCACGTTTGCAACTGTGTGCTACTTTGCCGAGATCAAGTTTCAACCCCGCCGTATTCCACGCTTCCTTTGCTTTCGCTGAAACGCAGCCACTACATGGGCTCGAAACGTTTGGTCCCAGGCTTCACTCACTGGCTGCGCTTCGCCTTCTTGTTCGTCTTCGGCTCCTCCGCGACAGGGTCGGTCTCCTCCACTTCCTCGACCGCCGCGTCTCGCTGCTTGTGGTTCTTCTTGCCTTTCTTGACCTCATCGGCGGGCACCGCGTTCTCCTCCACCTCCCGCTGCTGCGCCCTCTTGCGAGTCCAAGCGCTACCCGCAGACCTGAACAAGCGGGGCAAGAGTATGGTGAGATCGAAAGCACGCAGAAAAGCCAGCGACGCGAAGAAGAAGCACGAGACCCAGAGCAAGACGACCTTGGACGGACATGAAAACTGAATCCAAAACTGCAAACGAATGCCTGCGCAGCGCAAGTCCAAGGAAACACGCCAAACGCCGCAACCATCATCCAAGGACCATCATCCAAGGACCCCTTCCGAGAACGCAAGCTGAAGGAAATGCAATTCCCCACCACCAGCAGTGCGTTGGTTTGCTGGTTGCTGCTTCGCTGGCTGTTTAGCGTCTGCAAAGCGCATTGTTATTGTGCTGCGGTTTCTGAATGTTGCCTGCTTTGGTTTCTGAATCAGTCATTGTTGGAATCTGAATCGGTCACTGTTGGTCTCTGAAGCGCTTCGATTTGGTTTCTGAATCGCACATCCGGTGGTTTCTGAATCGTGGACCATGGTTTCTGAAGCGCGCAGCCGTGGTTTCTGAATCGCTCCATTTTTGGCTGCTGAATCGCTCATTTGTGGTCTCTGAATCACTCCAGTTTGGTTTCTGTTTCGGCCTTTGTCCCATCCGGTTTCCATGCCTGCCAAAGTACGCCCACACAGCACTGCACCGACGCCTGCCAAATGGTTTGGTACGCCGCCCGCTCAACTGCCCCCGCAGCACCACGCCTTTCATTGATAAGCACACCCGCATGCCTGCCAAATGGTACGCACGCCCGCTCAAGTGCACCCGCTCAAGCACTGTGTTCCCGCCTGCCAAATGGTAAGCGCACCCTTGAGAAATACCAGTGCATTAATGTAGTGGGTTGTAGGTCTTGCTACGACCCCTGAGAAACACCAGTGCGTCACTAGGTCTTGGACAAAACCCTACGCAAATACCAGCGCATTTACAGGCGTCAGACAGCCCCTGGAAGCAAGAGGCCGGTAGGCCTGTGTTTTTGCGCAGCTCGAGGGGGCGTTGTTGAAATGTCCAGCTTCGCTTCTGCGCGCGAGATGTTGCCCCAAGAAATAGACTTATGTGTGTCCACCCCTGGGTCGACTGATGGGTTTACTCATGAGGTAGTGTTTGCTTTTTTGCACTCGCGTTTCTGTTGCTAAGAAACTGGCCGTTCATGCTCGGGAGTACCAAGTGGTGTTTGGTGATACTGATGTTGCTCGGTGATGCTTCAGGGGGTAGGCTTTCTGTGCCTGGCTTAGCTCGCGTTACCGTATTACTGGTATACAGTATTAGCAGGTCGTATTAAATTACTCACAGTTTAATCAACATGAACAGCGCCCACACAGTGCCCACACTGAGTCACAAGTCATACGCAACATAAGTTCAGAAGTCATGAGTCGTCATAAGTCGTCATACAGTCACACCGTCAGGCTATGAGTCATGCCAAGTCATGGGTCATAGCTGGCTCGCGGTTTGTGGTGCAATATCAGATGCTGTGTGATGTTCGCCTCTTCAATAAGTGAACTTTCTAACACCCAACCATCATGCCGACCATTACCCACTAATGCCATAATGCACCCAACGATTCTTTTGGCAAATGCCGCCAACTAGGTTGCCAGCAAAAGGGTCCTTCCACAAGTGGGGGCTTTGCAGTGAACAACCGATAATGGTTTTGCTTGCTGGGTAAGGCAGAGAAAGGCTGCAAGACAAAATGTATGTGGTGACCTAAACGTGGATCATACAAATTACCAAAAAACATTAAACCTTCCACCGGTCACTGCCAATTCGAGCAAAACACACTCTAAATTTAGGAGGGTAAGTTTATCAAAAAACAATTATAATTCTCTGGTGGTCCATTGTGAGAGGGTATTCTATAAGGATAAATGGCATTATTTAGCTGTTAGTGCTAGGGGACGAGACCCTATGTTTATATGTGCATTGTGTGGCTTGAGCGGAGGGTGCTTAGGATTTTAGTGCAGATTGGTAAGCCTGCCACATCATTGGGACATGGCAGGCGATGGCTGATTCTCCCGAGGCGTTGCAAATACAAATTTCCATATTGAGTGCTTCAGCGAAGGCATAAACGAAACCTACAAAGGTCGACCCAAATCCAGGCAAAGAATCAAACTGGCAGCCGGATTGATGGATACATAGAACAAACCTACACCGAACTTCACTTGCCCAGGTTTCGGTTGTGGCTCAAATGATCTCCCCAATTACCGAAATAGTCAGCGGGATCCGAGTCCTTTTGCGGCTTGTCATGCTTTATTCCAGAGGCGCTCGGGCCTTGTATGTGGATGTGGCGTGCTTCTTCCCATGATGAGAATCCACAAGGGTTCTGGGTTGAGCCCAAAAGGCATGATGGCAGATTGTTGAACAATATCCAAACGTCGCGAATCGCGAATCCACCCCTTCCGACTCACCTATCTCGCCTAAAGGATGTTGCTGGCCGTGGCAAAGAGCCATGCACAGGGCACGTAGGGAATAGAAGCACCGCACAACAACACGAAAAAGCAAATAACTCACGTTGAAGTGGCATCACGTGTCCGCATGCTCCTTCATCTTCATCGCCTTGAGGCTCTTTGCTGAAATTACAGCGCCAGAGGGCCAAATCACAACCTCAGGCTGACGTGGCTCCAGAGGCATGTACACGGAAAGAGCTGTGTCCCGTTGCCATGCTGATTCGACCATGCAACATACTATATTCTCAGGGCAATTAAAATAGAAGGGCCCTGCTTATGCTGAAAACCGACATCAAATAGGTGGATTCCTTCAATGCTGCATTTAGCAGACATAGATTGATTTCTTGCAACTTGCAATAGTTCAAGACATTGAGCTGGTCTTCTTGCAAGAAGGATATCCATTAGTAAAGCATACAAGCCCGCACAGGGAAAGAGCAGGGAAGGGGAGCTGAATCCCCTTACAAATAGCTGAGTCAAATTGCTGAGTGGTCTTAGTCCCAGCTAAACATCGAATCTGCTGGAGGTCCAATGCAAAGCCAAATCACAGTCTTACTGTTAAAGCGTGTCCTTCTTCCGGTTGGGTTAACGGGAAATCACAAGGACAAACATATCCTAAAGAGCTTCCCAAAGGCACGGGGCTGCGGAGCCGCAAAAGTCCAGCTATGATGGAAGGTCCTTTCAAAAATGGTGCAAACGCTTCCTATCAGCTTCCATGCTAAAAGGGCAACGGTCAACTCCCGGAAGTAATTGTGAGAATCCGAGCTAAATATGGGCTAAAGAAAGATGTACCACAGTTCCTCCCTGTAATCAGAACGACCTTTTCATTTGAACCATGCCACATTTCCCATCCTTGATTGTTTCGGTCCTTGTACTCAGAAGCCCCATGGCCATGGGAGAAAAAAGGGGCACTACTGCATGGGTGTCTGCCTGAGCCATGGACGGCGCGGGAGCAGCCCGAATCCAGGTCCTCCCTGCTCATAGGGCAGACCTCGGGGCTTTGTCACTTCGCGTCTCAGCGGATGACTTGGGCCGCAAAAGAAGCCTGGGTGTGGTGTCCCAAAATCAGGAGTGCACCCCCATGCACCCATGTGCTGCCAACTTGAGTTGCAGCTCATCAGGTTGATGCTGTATTGATGGCGTTGTCAATGGGTCCAAAAGTAGGTTCCTGGTTTAACATTGCCATGAACACAGAATAATCCGGCCGGGGGCAGAACCAATGGAGCCCCTCAGTCTCTCGTCAACAAGCCATGGATGGAAGCGAAGGTCCGCCTGTGGGACAAGGCGCGCAATCACAGGTTGTGGCCCGAACCCGCGTAGCGCGAACAAGAAGCAGGGACTGCAGGCAATGGCTGTGGAAGGCTGGTAGCTCTCCTCTCCCATGTCGGCACGTTGGCTGAACTCCTTCTGACAGCAGTTCGCTTCTTCCCATAGCAAAAAATATGAACTCCTTTCGATATAAAGTGGATATGGTGTGCTGGAAATCGGCTGATTCTAGGTGACATTCCGATCTCCTAAACCGGCTACAACAATGCTGCAACTACAGCTTGGCGTGCTCATCATGCTCTGAATCCCTGTATAGTTTCAAGGCATCCAGGCCCAAGATTGAGCAAATCGTATGCACAAACTGACGTGCGCGCGCCAAGGCTCGCGCCATTCTTCTTTTGCCGTCTTCCTTCTCATCTTCCTTCCAGGAGATGATGCACCTAGTGAGAACCGCATTTGTCGCGTGATTGAGACGCGGGCTGATGGGTGCAGCCGTCCCCCAAAGTGGAAAGTTGTGCCTATAGTCCTTGGAC
Source organism: Effrenium voratum (assembly GCA_963377175.1). Lineage (NCBI taxonomy): Eukaryota > Dinophyceae > Suessiales > Symbiodiniaceae > Effrenium > Effrenium voratum. The sequence continues at coordinate 82,736 of CAUJNA010000099.1, forward strand.
AATATGCTTATCTTTGTCGCGTATCGCCCATCCCTAATGTTGGGGATCAAGGTTGACAGGGCAGTCTGCTGGCCAATTGAACACCTAAAGACTAAAGAATCGTTGCCCCATCTTCAATATTGGTCCGACATGGAGAGCTCAAGCGGAGCTAAACAAGAGTAGTCCGGGGAGGCCTGCAGAAACACTCACTGTCCAATAGGCAAGCTCCCGGAAGTTCTCTTCTCACAGTTTCTGTTCACACTCCTTTGCTTCATGACACAGCTCACAAAGGTAACTAGGCGTCGGGTGAGAACATGAGTTACGGCTTTGGCTTTCTGGCCATTGCTTTGGGGTTCTTTATCAGGCCTTGAGTGTCTATCTGTGGGGTATATTCCCAAAATTGGGAAGGATTCAGGCGTCCGAGGGACCCCGGGGATTGGCAAACCTCAGAACTGTTTCAGGCAAGCGGAAGGCGGTGCAAACGCTCAGACCTGTGGAGGGCAGCACGCTTAAAGCACCGAAAAAAAAATTAAAAAAATGTTTGAGACTTGGCATGCCCCGAACTGACCAGGGAGCCTGCGGTCACATTCCCGAAGTCACCAAACACAAACTGCAGCTGACCAGGGCTCCCTGCTGCTTCACATCCTGCTGGCAGCAAAAGACACTATTCCACACCCTGAGTTGGCACACAGCTGCACACCTCTGGGCTGAAACTGGGAAAATATGCTCTTCAGAAGCTAAGCTCCCTCGGGTCTTGTAAAATCAGCATGGTTGGGACGGCAGCATGCAAGTACTTGATACCCTCCTTCCAACAATCATGAAAGAGGAGAGGAGCCATGTTTGGTATGATGGTGGTTCTCCAAAATCCTCTATACAACTCTACAGTAGAAAAACATCTACGGAAAGCCAATGATCCAACATTTCTTGAGAGCATAACACATTGAAACCCCATTCGCCTCCGACGGAACAGTCGTCCAACAAAGCACGCCGGACAGTATTCTCACTGATGGGCGATGCATACACTTTGAATGAGTTGGGGTGGATGAAACCTTGATGGGGCAAACCACCTACCAACTAGTGGCGAAGTGGCATTTGTCTATCCAAGGTATTGACATTCCCTCACGTCGCCAACCACAAAAAGCGGGCAGCGAAAGTCGTCAGGGTGGTCTCTCTGCCTGCTTTGGCACATGTGCTTGGCGCACCGACAAGAGGAATCCTTCAGTTTTGGGTGTCCCAAACAGTTCTCAACTAAGGTAGTCCAGAACTTGGCTGGACTTAGATTAACTGCACAAAATTAAAAGCTTGTTGTGGGTTGAAGGGAGAATGCAGGAAGCCAAAAGGGCAACCAGGTTTATTTGCTAGTGTTGAACAAACACCCGCACCAGTTGGTAGGTGGCTTACCCCAGCATTGGAGCTTCATTCGTCTCAACTGGGCCAGCGGGTTCCCTCGGTCCTTGAGGCCGCGGATGTGGGACAGGTTCGAGGGCATCTTTCGGTTCAGCAGCGCGCTAATCACCGCCTTGCGCAATCGGTGACACACACGCCAAAATCGGGGCAAAGTCCCATTAGCATACCGACCATCTTTCCAACAAATCATAACAGCTGACAAAAGGTACTGGAAGACTATGTCCTCTTGACTATAATTTGAACATTGCAGTTTTGCACAAAACTAGACATGACATCCATGAAGATTGAAGGTATACCTGGACCTTCCGACCAAGAAACAATAACGATAATTCTCGCCGGTTGCTGAAGAAAACGCTCTTTCGGAGCAAAACACTCGCCGTGAGTCCGGCTCGTGACCATGCAACGGAAGACGCTGTTGCGCCTGCAATTTATGCCGTTTTGCCGGCAAACTACGCCGTTTTTACATTTTGATTGATGCCAGAGTGTGCAAACACTGAAAACTGCCGGCAGGCGAAAACAATTGCCATTTTAGGTTCTGACAAAACAGCAATAATTCTGCAAATGTTGGAAGACCCAGGCATTGGTCAAAACCATTTAATGTGATTACAGCGGTAAAGTGGATGGTGTCTCAGCAAATTACACCATTACAAAAAACATGGGGAGGGGTGGTGGGCTCACCAAAATCCGCCATTCGGATACACATTGATGTCTTGACTGCAGTTTATGTGCATACAGTCTGCAAATTTTCTCGGAGGCTCACTGGGCAAAACATAGATGAGCATCACCTGTTTCTGCAACTGCATAAGCATCGACATCTATAGCTTGTTATCCAGAACCGCAACTGCAAGGTCTTCAGGCGTCCACAAGGGATTTGGCCGCGCCTGTGCACTCTTAGAGGTGCGCCATTTGTGCCCGCAAATCTGCGAACAAAGTATTAAAAAAACAACATGCATACAACACTATCAGGTGGGATAACGCGCCGTCCTTCTTCCTCTGGTGTCATAGACAGCGGGATGAACAAGCCAAAACACCAAATCCCAAAGCTGTCTCATTGTATCCCCGTCAACACCGGACTTGCATGTGCATGGATGACTTGGCGGCATACAAACCTCATTTAAACAAGATCCAGAAAATCGGCGCGCCTCCTTGTTGTAAAGATTTCCCATCCGACAGGCCTGAGCAAATGCTTAGTGCGGTTCTGTCGCAAATAACCACCGGCAGAGGGAACAAGCGTTAACAATCCTGGAGTGGCTATACAAATGCACATTCGACGTTCGCAGCATTTCCCGACAAGCAAATGGCTTTCGAACGTCAGGCTACTCCATCAAGCATTCCTGTCAAAGAAAGCCTTGCATGTTGGACCCTTGCATTCACAGTTGAAGGCAGGCAAGGTTCAACAAAGGGTCTGCTTTTGGCTATATAATTCGACTATACATATACAACCTGCGCATTGTCCCCTCAACCATCACCCGGGATCAAAATGGGTTGGCGTGGCGGCCAAACTAGTCGTGGTCAATGCGTTTCCAAACAAACCACCAATTGAGGTCTAATTACCGTCCCACCCTAGCACAGGTTTATTGGGGATGGTGCCAACCCAAACCCCACGAGGCCCCATGCTTGCTTGCTTGCTTGCTTGCTTGCTTGCTTGCTTGCTTGCTTGCTTTCTTGCTGCTTGTCCAAGTGAGCGGAAAAGCAAGGTTCCCACTCGAACCAGCTGTTGCCACAAGATAGTCATGTCAAACACATTGTAGACTCTGCTCAGCGGATGAGACACAACATGCCTAAGAACCCGGGCATGTTCAATAGCAATGTCTCCCAAAAGCCTATTCTTTTACGTGAAGAGTCTTTACATGCGCAAAGTTTCTATGCGTTTGGGGAAAAGGCACGACTTCATTGAAACCTTCTCCCCTCCGGAATGTAAGCAATGCCTCAAACTGATGCACAATTTAGACACATCCCCGTACCATCCCATGTGTTTCTGGGTATCTTCGTTGTTGGGGGAGTCTCCTAGCAGACCTGAGTTGAGAGTTGCGAGGCTGATGGAAGTCCATCCCCAGCAAAAGCAAGCAAAATATCTTCAGAATGGCACTGGAAACTCAGCTACCTTTCGCGTGCATCCTTTTGTCTGCCTTTCACTCTGATTTGGTGCAGCACGGAAGTGACACGCCCCCTATCCCCCGTAGGGGTCGATGCCGATAAACAAACAACTGTATGACGAAAAGGATAACAAACACACTGTGAAGTTGCTAAACAAAACAGGCTGCCGGTGCTTTGGGCAGATACATGGGCAAGCGGTTCACGCAGTCTTGCAAAGACATGGTCTGGCCCTGCTGCACTGCGCGTACTGCGCATAACCTCGGCCGGGGACGACAAAGCAGGGGAAAGATGCGGTTGGATAATGCAACCGACAGTTGATAGAACTCATGTATGTGTGTATGCATGTATATATATAATATCTCAGTAGAACATACTAATGCGACAGGCCCTCAGGCTGAAAGAAGGGACCCTCGGAAAAAGATTCACCAGTCCAAAGGTTGCACACCCCATTTGCCGAATGAGTGTGTCCCACACGAGCAGCGCACCCTTCGCTGCAAGCTGCGAAGCTATGACTCCAAGGCCAGTAAGCCCTGCTCTCAACTCATCTATGAAACTTGCCACCAGCTGACTGCTAAATAGACTCCATTCCCAACCTGCGCGAAAAACAACGAGAGCCACCCATTTCTTGTTTATCAGTGTAAGTTGGAAACGGACTCCCAAGCAAAACAGAAAGGCTACTACGAGTACTGACCGGGTGGCGATCATAGACCAGTGTGTTTTTGTTCTTGACAAATGTTTGCATAGATCAGTATAATGAGCAGGGACTTTCATTCACGTGAAAGTTCTTGGCGGGCATTTGATTGTTACCTGGAAAGCAATGTTCACTCAGCCTTATTGAAGGCATTCCTGATTCAACTTAGATTGTGCCTCCCTCGACGCGGGGATGCTTGCATGGAACCTGAAGAGGGTTAATGCAAGATATCTCTCCCAGAGGCATCCTCTGTCAGGTTCCACATCGTGAATGCGATGACATTAATCAAGGACGCCCCATGGAAAGATTCGCCGCTCTATGTTTGAAACAAAGCACGGCTTGACATGTGCCTTGCCAGACCAAGCATAAAAACAATTGATCTCTATTGATCTCTGCTCTGATAATCTAAAACATGCTCAGCCTGCCCTTTCCAAACAATCTTCATTTCTACTATCGTTCCAAAACATGGAATGGGAATCCCAAGCAAAGCACCTACATCATGAGCTCATTCGCCTTCCCGCCCCCCCCCCCCCCACGCTCGCCATAAAGTAGGCAGAGCAATGCCGACTTGGTGCCCCTGGTGCCCCTGGTGCCCCTGGTGCGTGAATCCGCCCTTGGCGTTCTGCCACTAAAAAGCGTGCCACTGTCCAAACTCGTTGTTAGGGCCAAGCGACAAGACGAGGTCGCCCGCATTCGTTTTTAACTGGTGATCCCCTGAACATCAGGAGACTGCAAAGGGACAGGGATCTTGCAGCTTTCCTTCGTAAACATTACCCACCTAAAGGACACTCAGTTCAACTCATCCCAAAAAGAAGATACTTGAAACCACCAAAAGGGCTTTGTCCCCAAAGCACGGAGCCCGGCCATACTTTTCCCATGTGCTCAAGCAATTCATGGGTCATCTAAAATTTGAGGCCCCGCTTTGGTGGAAACCACGAGGAAGCCAAGGTTCTCGTCCAGCCGAACACGCCACACGCCCCGCTTTTGCCAGGTAGCTGGTGGCTGCGGCACCAGCATGCACGTTCAGCACAAGCCTGGCCGGACGTGCCACCGAAGCCGAAAATTTAGGCTCTCGTTAGCATATGTATGTAGATGTAGGTGTATATGTACGTGTATTATATATATATATGTTTGCATACATATGTTGGAGCCACTGTTGTGGCGGGTGTGAAATTATAGAGTTTGTTCCTGAAGCGGCCAAATCTGAGCCCATTTCGCCTTTCATACAAGCTCATCACACTGAAAGCTGGCATCAGATCTCGGATCTGAGGATCCTTCGTATTGAAGGCTGGCCCCAAACCAGCAAATCCTTTACATAAACCTGGGGAAAGGTGTTGTTCACAAAAAGCTGGAGCCAAACCCAATGAAACTGGAACTTTTCACTTTTGGCACCGAGGGGGTTCACATTAAAGAAATTAAAGCAGGTCCCACCGTATAAACATATATATGTATGTAGGTATATATATATATATGTACGTGTGCTCGAGCAGTTCAACATCTGAAATCGCTCGCCATTTGAAGATGTGCATTTTGACACGAGGCCTTGCGGGGCAGCAAGCACACTGACATGAGTTGTGATTCAAAGGGGGTACCCTGTCAAGTCTTGGCAGGGGGCGGAAAAAAATGAGAACACCGCAGCAGCTGCAGGTTTGAGAGGGGGTGCCGAACACAGTAAACATGTAAGGAAAAGCACAGGCTCCCTTGAAAAGGCGTAGCGTCAATTTCAGATCAGGTGTTCTCCTTCGCACACATTGAGGTCAAGCCCAAACTCCATCCATGCAACCCGGATATGTTTGCTGGCAAGCAACACCTGTGAACTATGTTGCTGCCATGGCGCAATCACGCTGGTGAACATTGGACACACTGAATAATACACCGACCTAGTTGTCAAGTGCATGCAACGCTTCCATCTTCGGCTGCAGCCGCCTTGCCACCTCCAGCGAGTCTTGGAGAGTCTCCGTCATGTAAAAGCCTCGTCAGAGAGCAAGGATGCTTTTGGTTGCATGTTGCTTGTCTCCGCCAATTCAAACATCAGAAAGGTACAACATGCTACAAACCATGGCTGGCATGCCATCTGTAATCTGGATCCGTGCGCAACGTCACAAACCGCGTGCGTGGCGTATTGAAGTCAGGAGGCCCATCTGCAGATTTTTTTATTTTTTATTTTAAGAGAAGAGTCTCACAAGAAGCAAGCCCTGCTCACGAGCTGCACTCCTACGGGATGCATTCAACCAGCTCGTAAGGCACTCAAGAGTGGCATACAACATCCCACGCATGTTCCCTGAAGGAATCCTAAACAGGACATGCACAAACTCGGGCCCCGAACATCTTGCAACATGTATCACGGGCGCAAAGCATCGCAACCGCAATACTCATGCATGGATTCCCCGTGTACGGCCGTTTGATTCCCCGTGTGGGCCTGCGATTTATTGCATGTGTCCAGGCTGAAGCTCTGCCGAGGGTCAGTGGGGCGGGTACTCGGTGTCGCCGCTCCATGCAGAGAACTGCGAGTACTGGATCACCCCCTGGCGGAAATGGGGGCAGTCTCCAACGTGGAACCTCAGTCCCGGATTCAAAGCAACATTACAGGGGGCAGCACGCCTCACGTTCCAATTTCTAGTCTGTGCCAAGGAAGAAATAGAATGCTCGTATTTGGCCGAGGAACGCTGCAAAACTATAGGGGAACATGAACCCATGCACATGATGTCATGTTTCCTTGCGTCCAAGCAACCCATGCCCTATATATGTATATAGTTGCATTCGAAGGGGATGCCTTTCAAAAGAGGACCCACATCAGCAATCGATACTCAGTGCAACAAATCCACACAGGTCTTGGAGTTGGCATGGGATTGGTTTCAGGAGGGTTTAGGATGGGCAAATGTTGGTTCCGGTTTGGGTTCAGGTAGGTTTAGGCAGGGCATGGGCAGAAGCCAATCAAAGTGGAAGGCACATTCCCACTCTCCAGCAGCGTGGCAGCGGCCCGCTCAGCGGCTGTGGCATACTCATCCGAATCGAGTCATTGCCACCAAGCCAAAAAGTGAATGAGGCGTCAACCCACATTGCTGCAGCGATCTCAGCAACGATGGTTGCCTTTTGCCTTGTATGCTCTGGGCTTGCACAAATATCCAAACCGCCAGCGTGGCTCAAGAATATGATTGCAGAACCGCAAACGACATATTTACCTTTGCCAACTCCTTCGAAGAGGGCATGTCCACATTTAAAAGGACCCTTCATTTCCCCAAACAGGCAGCCAAAAGCAAAGCCCTGTACTAAACAACTGTTTGCAACTCTCTACAGTATTCCCTGCATCAAAAAAAGAACGCATGGCGGACATCCAGAATGCTCTCGTTTGCGTTGCACTAATCATCAGTCAGTTGCGACAGGGTGAAAGCCTGACTGCGAGTAGAGAGCGAAGAAGTGGCTGTGAGATAGAGGTACAAGCTCGATATTGTCAAATATCTAGAGGATACAAGTATCTGCATACATGTTCGTAGCAGTAATCAACATCGATATGTGCTCGGGTGTTTCCAACAAATGGCCTCTTTCGCATGTGTTCAAGGAAAACCAAAAGGAACACATCCAACTTCGAGGGTCCCCCGTTTCTTGGACACACTCATGATTGCAAGTGCAATTGTTCCATCAACACCGCTGCTTAACACCAAAAATACATTAAACCCATGGTTCATGTATCCCAAAGGACCCCTGGGCCGTCATTTTCCGGCGCAAGCAACAAACCCCCCGCCTGCTGGGCAGAAGCCATCTTGCACTCCGTCTCATCCAAGATGGGGTGATCGCCTTGGCTCAGCACATCAATTGATTGTAGCTGCGGCGAAGTCATACATATAACTAATATGTACGTGCATAGGAAGCCCCATCACCATGCACTTGTGTACGCGAAATTGCATGTATGTATATAGATAGATATACGTGTGCATGCATGTCAGCATGCATTTGTGCAAGCATGCATGTTCTGTGTGCATGCATGCACACATGATGGATTCATGCTTATGCTATCGGTGCAGATCTGTGTTGCAGCATCGCGTTCTTAAGTTTGCCACAAGTAACACTCTGCGTAACGGCAAGGAAACCTGGCTCCAGTATAGTATCTAAACAAGCTTCCCTCTTCCAGTCAACACACACAGCTCCCGCAACCATGGAAGAAAGTGCAATGCGAATGACTGACTTTGGGTCCAGTACTGTGCATAAACGCCTGGGCAATCTGCTTAACAACAGGCGGCACACACACACAGAGAGTTGTCCAATGTATTGACAATGATGAGAACCCCATAAACAAGCTGCGCCGACTTGCATGTCAGTAAGGAAATGCTGAACACCTGGAATGCACAAGTGCATTCAGCGTGAGTCCAACAAATTTCCTCGAACCAAACCAGAACTTCCCCAGAGGAAAGTAGCCTCAGGCTCAGACATACTTTAGAATGGGATTGTAGGGTACCATGCATCACACTACCTCATGAAAAATAATGCGTGCCATCATTCAGCCCCTTATGTTCCGCCCTTCAGCCAGGTTGCAGTGACCATAGAAGAGCGTGCGCGAGGCAAAGGTCGGGCGTGCCACAACGGTCGGCTGAAGAAGCGCGAAGACCGGCATCTGAGCGCAACACGAGCAGGGCATGGGGTCCCGCGCGGGCATTTGGCAGGGGCAATGATGTGAGGCACTGAAAACGGGATTCACTTGTGTGTTCATTAACATTTAACTAAGGACCCTGAACTTAGAACAACTCTAAACACGGGCCGATATGAAGCCAGGTCCAAGGAGAACCTGAAAAAACGGCACAGCCATCACCAACAACTTGGCAGCGCCCATGTTTCGTCATGGGTCTAAGTTCCTAGTTACTCACCAAGTGCAAACTGGACTCCCTGCAAGGAACCTTCATAGGTGAAGTCCGCAGACCGAAGCCGTTTTTGGAGCTCAGATTTGCATTGCCAAGGTGCCGCTGCTTCCAAGCCAAGCTCCTGAAGGGCTGTGGTTTTGTGAGCCCGTGCCGCCGTTTACTCTCAGAAAACTAGGCTCACGACCACCCCTCGTTGTTGCACCGCAGGCGGAACCAGACCCGAGAAAGCCGAGCAAAGGCAAGTACCCATGTGAAAAGGCTCCAAATGGGGGATCTAGGTAACCATAGGTAACCCTTTGATTTTCTCTGAAGCTACAAAACTAAATCTCAACAACATGCCACACTCATGTCCAAGCTCCTACAGTACATACCAGCTAAATGGACATGCCGACAAGGGCTGTAAGCTGCTATAACTGTGCTGTACTGGGACTGTCCAGGCTGTGCATAATCCCTTCCCCCAATATCAAACGCGACCCCCCTGAAAGATATTTCATTTGTGGATGGTTTCAAAGGGAAACCAAAGTCGACTGCCAATGCTAGGCTGCAACCTCCCCGCCCCATTTCTCAGGGTCCCCCACTTGGGGAAAAACCCACAACCACCTTCCCCTCCAGTTAAGGACACACTCCCAAAACCATACTTTGCGTTTCAGTGCATCGCCATCAAAACCTGGCATAAGGCCGGATATCCCAACCTGCAACCAATTTATATCGAGTGTCCCTTCGCTTCACGAACCCGGATGTTGATTGTGGCCTGAAGATCGTTGAACGGACGCCACGCCTGGCTGAAGTCCACAACTTCAGCGAGAAGAGCGAGATATTTGCCTGGCCAAGGCGTCCTTTCGGCAAAAAAAAAGCACGATCAGGAGATTGAAAACAATCATAGCTGAAAACTGGGTTGTTCAAAAAGTGTGGGCAGTTCTAGTTCTAATCTGTAATCCGCAGGAAGGCACCACAAACAAGGTGTAAATAGCTAGATTTGCGAACTCCAGAAATTGAATGGAGTGAGATGATGGAGTGAGAGGGAACGGTTCGCCTTCCTTCCCGGTCGTTAACTCCCTGCCGTCGATGATTCCTAAGATTACGAAAAGACGAGGAACGAGGAAGAGAGAAGGAATCATCTGGATCACTCACTCATGTCCCTTCCTCAGTCTTCATTCATTGCCTCGTCCGGAAGGGAAAAGAGGCTCTCATTCACTCCCCAAGTTAACTCGAAGCAAACTGAAACCAGTGGAATTCATTGTTTCCAAGGGAAACTGACCTAAATGGACACCTAGCAGGGTTCAGCAGCCAACCGCGCGAGCTAAACCAGCTTGACCTCGTGCCAAGGCTTTAGACGCTGCCAGGGCTCTAGCGACACGACAAGGTTTGTTTTGCTCATTTTGTGTGTCAAAAATTTCAACCAGTCTCTGAGCAGAAGGACATGTATTGCAAAGCAAATAGTAACCCAAACATGTCCACACACACACACATGTACGATGGCCAAAACTCCGTTTGCAAACCCTCTGTGGGCCATCCATCAGGAACCTGTACAACTGTTTGAGAAGCAACATCGCCCTCCCTAAAAACCCGAAATTACACTCTCGCAAAACAACATGAAGCCCCAAACATCATCAGTCTCTCTGTTCTAGAGCAGTCTCCTTTTGGGGGGCCCCTTGCAGGCTCCATGTTCACTTGCAGGGGAACGAAGGGTGTTGCGACCGGTGAACCCGTGGATCCACAGCTCTCAAGCCCGGGCCTTTGTCCACGCTGTACAGCCCCATTTGGCCTACAGAACTCAACGGAGGCGCAACGCCCACTCGAATGTGCTTTCTAGAAAGCCAACAACTGCGTTCTAAATCAGGCCTTGTCAAGCGACAAGCACACGGGATGTCCAGCGACTTTTTGGTGCTACATGCGCCGCTGCATTCATGCTGCATGCCAGCCATGGTGAGGAAACACTGATCAAAACGAAACTGATTTGTTGCTTTGTTGGGCTGCCAGCACGGTACCCTCGCTTGCAAGCTGACCAGGAGCAAACGCTTCAAGTTGACCTTGGTAAGAAACCCTTGAAAAGCTTGACACAAACCATTGGACTCTCTGAGCCGAATCGAAAGAATCGTTCCAGGTTACCCGGGGTTTTCGAACAGAAGGCAGAGGGTAAGCTCGTCAGTTGAATCTGCAAATCTTACAATGTAATCATTTCAAAACCTGCAATGAGGGATCCCCAGTCAAGGACCTTCGTCATGGTGAGCTCCTTTCACCTCCCGCTGAGCTTGCCATGACAAGAAAGGCGTTGGAATGCAAAGCCACTATTCCAGCCAATGGTCTGTCAAAACACCCTGCCTGCTCCATTCGAGATGGCGCGGAACTGCACAGAGACGGGCAAGCGCGAACCTCACAGAGCAGTTGTTCATTGGTAGGGGCCTATGCATCCCCATCCCAAATTGGAAATCACCTTTAGATTATGTTTCATTTGCCCATTAAAGGGAACCAATGGATGTGCGCATACATTCATGAGGGGATGTTGCAGGCTACAGTACCCCTCAAAAGGAACCTTGGGTTCTGATGGCTGGGGGCCAACCCAGGAGCTTCGGCGAACCATAGCCCACATGGCTCAAAGCACTTGAACCTGGATTCTCTGCTCACCTGACTTGACGCGCAGGCTGTAAGTGATGACAAATTCTGCAAGTCCAAATCTGAGGCCAAATGCGACGTGAGTTGTCGTCGGCTTCCTCCCAAATACATGCCAGGATCAAATGCTACCTAGGATGCCTGTGAACCACGATCACAAAATGCTGCTGCCACAACGAACATGGGAAAACTTGTGAGTCAAATTGGTATTCGCAGGACATTCAATCAGTCCCCCCATATCCCGCTCAAATGTACTGTGGACTGATCAGTATGTTGACCGAAGCTCATCTGGCTTTTGCTCACCTCGAGCCGAGGCACAGTCTGCGGAGCCATGGTCCGGCCAGCATTGGCGAATGGTTGTGGAGGTCACATTGATGAGGCTGCCCTGAGCAATCCAGCATGCAAAGAACTGCACTGGCAATATGCAGCGCATGCTAGAGCATGTCAACACAAAGAAGCACTCACTCACACACGCACAAAGACGCATGTCTAGATGTCAACGTGTATAGATTTACGAGGTACACTATCATTGAGGCGTCCAGCTCCAATGATCACTTGTGTGATGCTGTATCGCTTGTCAAAGTGATGCTCCGTGGATTGAAGTAATCTGTGCATTTCAAAAGGGTCATAATCACAAGGACACAGGCCTCACCTTCGTATCCTCGTGGGCTTCCAATTCCATAGTATATTCTGGTGGTTCGGGGCCCATCCAAGGCACATGGCTGTATAGCGCTGCGTTCTTCGGTCCAAGCTGCAAATTGCAGGCTCCGCAACACGATGGTGCTGTCCCCACCGTCTGCGACGATCCACTGCTGGTTGGGCTGCCTGATGTCGGGATGATTGAGAACCTAGAATAGATTCTTACATGTGATAAAGTACCTTGCGTAATGTGGGAATCCGTATGGCGATCTTTCGAACCCCATTTAGGATGTGCCGACTGTCCATTCTCCATCAACCAGTGTCTTCTTGTGGCTCAGTTCTGCTTCAGGCGGGAGGTAACGTGTCAAACAACTGTTGTTGTTCCCTTGCTGACAGATTCGATTCCATTTCACTGAGCAAGTGCCATCATCCAAGAGGATTAGAGGACCAACGTCGTACACTCCCTGGAATTAAACAGGAAGCTCCGAAGCTTTTATTTTCTATTTTTTGCAGGTCAGTAGAAAAGCCAGGCTTTTGATAAATGCCAACATAGAAGTCCCTGGAGGTGTTTGGTCGGCTTCCGCATTTCAGAACACGCAGCTGACTTACTTCCGACGATGGTTTGGGCAACGGCTCCCTCAAACCCTCAAAAATCCTAACACCCCACTAACCGAACTCCCCCCCCCACACCCCTTCCAGAACTGGCCCAGAACCCCACCTAGGTACGACGTACGACTGGGCATGTGGGGGTGAGATTGACTCGGAAACAACATTTTTAGCATTAAGCGGTCGGACATACCGTAATCTTAAGCGTACAGAAAAAAATGCCGCTTCACGACTTTTCTCAGGGATATGCGAAACTGCTCCTAACATAATCATAGTTTCCCTATTGACCCACAAAAAACAAGAAGGAAAACGACGAGCCTGCACTTCCATGTTAAGCACACGTGTGCTCCTTTACACGGAAGTGTGCAGGGCCCATTTTCAGGTTCTATGTTAGCACACTTGCGTCGGTCAGAACGTGTGTGTTCACTCACGTTTTTTTCGTTTACATGGAAGTGCAGACTCGAAACCGGCCCCCCGAAGAATCTAGGGTTGTTTTGGGAAACCCCAGGATTGCCGTTGCGAGGGGCACCTGGCACAGATTCTATGTCAGGAGATGGTCGTACCTTCCCACCAAAAAAAAGACAGGCATTTCCCCAGGAAAAGACAGTGAAGGGACTTCCATGTTAGAGGGACTTCTGAGAGCACGGACTTCCTGTTTAATTCCAGGGAGTGTAACTCCTTTGAAGTTCAGTGTTGAAGGAAAGCAGGACCCACGAGAAGCCATCATGGCCCCCCTGGTTCTCTCAACGCCATGTGGAAACCCAGGCTGGGCTTTGCCCGCTTCCGAGGGCCAAGAGAACTGCGATCACCTTCCCAAAAGCAAATACGCAACCTAACAGAGGGACAGGGTGAGCGGATAGTTGTCGTGGGAATTTGCTTGTCAGGGCAGGCTTCCCCAGCCTTGACGAGCTGAACTACACGACTTCCCAAATGCTGGTGATTGCCAACATGTAGCATACGGCACCAATGCCAGCGCGTAAGTGCCACCAACAGCCGGAAACACCTATCAAACCAAGTCAGAACCGATACTATGCAAGGTAAATATAAAGGCATGCTTCAGCGACTGCTTGAGGGAGCCAAATCTGAGGGCAAACTCAATCGTGCTTAATCGGACAGTTATTAATACTACAGTGGCCATGATATGCTCAAACCTCACTCCGCAAGGCATTTTGGACACCCCTCACGCTTGAAGGGACCCAGACTAAACCACCAGGCTCACTTCAAGATCCCAGGAGCGGCCCCACCGGCGCCGCAAGTACCGTGCAGCCATCTGCCCCACAAGGCTCCGCAGTGAGGGCGCGGGAGGTCACTGAGCGGCTAAAGCCTGGAAGACGCCCATGGCAAGCAAGATTGGCCTGTTGGACCTGGTTTTGGGAAAACTAATTAATTACAGGGACCCCTCCTCTCCTAGAAAAATAGGAGAATGCAAGTTGGAAGCGAGAGGATGTTCACGCTTTGTGAACTTCGGAAACTAGGATGCATTTGAACTCTGCGTCCGTTTGTTTCTGAAAGGGGGATCTCCTTTGGAGGTCTCATGGGCAAGCCAAACACTCGAAGGGCCCCCCGCACGGCGCGCTATAGTTTTGAGACACACCCATCTCATGGCCAGACTACGAACCTGCAAGTGCTACAATCATTCCAAAACCTGAGTACAATTCTTGGTGAGCTCGTGCAAATAAACCCCCCAGGTGAGCTCGCCATACACGAAAACACCTCCAAGGAGCTAACGATGGAGCCCACCAGGGGCACGCACTCGTTGTCCTTCGCCAGGGAGTTGCTCGGACAGGTGCCCAGGCCTCGAGGTCACAGGCGAGAGGAAAAGTGTTGCGAGGGCCTACAGAAGTAAAAAGAATGGGGCTGTCGGGTGCTGGGAAACCAAAAGACACACTCACAAGATAATATTCTGAGTCAATAGAAGTTTCCCCTTTGCAGCAGTGGATGTGGACAGAGATTCCACAACCCAGGAGAAGAGCAGTGTTCCACAACCTTTATGATCGTCAGCTTCCATGATTGGAGAAGTGCTCCTTGCCTGCATTTGCCCATGTTGCATTTTTGTTTCCGCAAAGGCCGTGAAGAATGAAGAAGGGCTGTTTTTCAAAAAGACCTAAAACCCACCAAACAATGTGGGGGAGGCTACCAGTAGGAGAGTCGCAGCTGGCACTTCACCAAGGCGCAGGACTCCTGGAAGAGGAAGTGGGAGCCGCCTTGGAAAGAAGGCGCGCACGCCGCTTTCTTTTTCCGAGCTGGACATCAGATGCTTCCCAAAAGTCACATGCTTCACTGATTCACACAGGCTTCCTGTAGGTCGGCTGTAGTGATCCAAAGGGGAGATCGCCATTGAGCCAAATAAAAACACGGGCGCTGAAGGTCTGGGGACCTACGGGAACCGCTTGGGTGGGGGAAGCCGTCCCAAAGATAGGGTGACACGTGGAAAACCCTCAAATTCCCGGGCCGAAGGATCGCAGTCAGGACAAACTGAAACCAGCTTGGTTCCGTCCATGCTCAACACTCACCCACAAGCAACACCTGGGAATCTGTCAAGATACTTCTGAAGATGGTTGCTTCCTCTTCATATCCCTTCAAAACCAATTTCATAACCACAAAAATCCTCGGAAACCCCAAAAAAACCAACCTCTGCTTGTGAAACCGAGGCGCTGCAGGATGTGCAAATCCGTGGGCTGTCTCTGCAGGTGCTGCAGGTGCCCCCGGTGGAGCATTCCATGCAGCGCCCACAGCCTCCTGCACAAGACGCCGTTTCGGTGCCCGTTTCACGTTGGTTTCAAGGGAAACCAACGGGAGAACCCACTTCTTGGGGTCCTCTCGCACTCTCCAGGACTCCAGGGTTGCGCAATTCTCGCTTGAACCACCCTGAAGGACTCTTGGAATAAATTGCCGGTTTGAGCATAGCCATGGGATCAAAGGGCCAATCCTAGGTTTGCGGTTGGAGCCTTGGAGGGTTCCAGGTAGGTTTTCGGGGAGATGCCGGGGATACGACTCGGGCTTAGTTTTCGTGGCACCTCCCTGGTTGTCATGGCATGCCATGGCACCTGGAAGTTGATCTTGCAGGTATCCCGCAGGTGCTATGTGTGTGTCATAGTGATTTCTGGTTGCTTAATCACGGGAAGAACTAGCAATGGCAGGGAAACTACGTGCTCTCAGAACAGGTCTTGATGGCTGCCCTTGACTAGTAGCTGCCACACAAAGCACTCCAGCTCTGAGACAGAGCTGTTCAATTTGAGTGGCTGGACTAGCCGAGCGACTGCCATCTGCCAAGCTTTGATCATCAACTCGCAGTTCACATGGTCCACGTCACTCGTCTTGCTTTGAGGGTTGTCGAATGTTGTCGAAATGGGCCACTGTACCAAAGTCACCAAGTTGAACTGGTTGGGCTGTGACGAATTGGCAATTCAAACGAGGGCTGCATGGTTGCGTCTCACTCCCAGTCCATCTTCTTCGTGTGGCTTCACGAAGAAGGTCGTATTCGGACAGGCGCAGGTCTTGCCTGCAGGCTGAGTAGCTTGCCTGGAACCATCTAATTGCCCCTCGCCCAGTGCCCTGTGAGGGACAGATATGGGGAACATTGGGGAACGCTTTGCTGGCTAGACATACCACAAACCTGCAGGAACCTTCTGGTTGAAGATGTTCTGATGAAAGGGTTCTGCACACCTTTCTGAGGGATACGGGGCAGCAGGCTTTACCTGATGACTTCAGAAGCTTTCTCATGCAGCTTCACCCTTCCAGTATCCGAGTTAAGAGACAGTCTATCTTAGTGTCTTGTTGGACAACAAAACACTCGCAAATGATTCAAGACAAGAACCAGCGCCATTTGCTTTCAAGCGAAACAACAAAAACAGCTATGGATGCCTGCATGGTTACTTCTGAACATGGCAGAAGCGATAGGCCATTTGCAAAGGGCTATGACTCGCAGCTCAGCATGAACGGACAGTGCGTTTCGCGTGAACTAATAAAACATTTGGGTTTACTTTTCCAAACCAAGTGCCTTTGCGTCGTAACAAAGTTGATGGCCGCCTTTTGTCTACAGCACGCTGTGCATCCCCAGTTTGCGTTATTTGTTTTGTTCAGGACGTCTCGAAAGTACCCCATGCGGATGCTCCAGCCTTCGGCTGCATCCACAAGTTGGGCCTTTCCATGACAGTCGATGCAGTTCGAAGCGCTGCCACGGCACTCCTAAGGTGACTGGTGACATGCTGCAAATGCCATGATATCTATGACCTTGCTGGCTGGTGTTGGAAGGGGCACAAAACGGCACCAAAACATGTTTGACTTCGCACCTGAGCCCTGGTGCTGCTAGAACTCTCCAAATCCTCTGCGGAAACAAATGCGCCTGTGCACGATATGGTCAACAAGGTTTTGCCCTGGTCCAAAGAAGCCCGAAACTGCACTGTTCTGCACAATGCAGCAGTGACGCTTGTGCAGTCAGTGCAAACAATAGTGTCCAATGGATGCCAGCTGGTGGAATTAGGCTGGAATTAGTCTGATGGACAAATGACAGAGATCTCTAAACCAAGGTACGCTTTCCAAGCTTGTAGTGCTGGTATCTGTATAATTTCATGACTTGGATATGTGTGGAAACTAGGTGGGCAGCAAATGAAAGTGTATATTCCAATGTCCCTTCACACCAACGTGAAAAGCGGGGGACCCTCAACAAACACACGCGCCTATATCCCAGCCTATATCCTTCGATCGTTTCTTGGAGAGTGGCATCAAGCCAAAGCAAAACGTTTCCAAGACAATTGTGTGTGGTGTGTGTGTGTGGTGTGTGTGTGTGTGGATACTTGACTGGATAACTAGATTCAGACATGACCATGGGATAACCTGATCATACAAGAACCATGTTTGCAATGATAGAGGCCCTCACAATACGGCATCAAGGCTGTTCGGGGTGGTCGTCTAGATGTCTTGCCCAATCAGGTTGCTTGGCTTCCGCCATCACCAGTTGTCAATTATTGCAAGCAAAAACAAATAACATGCTTGTGGGGTACCAATCATCTTGCAAACAAAATGTCGGTCAACACTTCCCCTGATGCGATTTAGCTACAGCAAGCCCTTGCATTTGTCTTTGTTGGCAAGCTTCCTTGCAAGGACAGTCACAGGGTTGGCACACGTCGGTGCCGCTGGCGTCGTACATGCCAGAAGGGCACTGGCAGGTGCTGTTCACAAGGTTGCGCTTGTGAGGCACGTGGCAGGAAGTGCACGTCTCTGCATTCCCCACCTCAAGTCGCTGACTCGCAAGCCACCGAAACATCTGATCATATGTATATATGTATAATATTACATGCCGTTCTCGCAAAAGACATGCTGGTTGTTGCGGGACATTTAGTGAGTCCGAAAATGTCCTTCCGAAGCGACCACTCATGTACAGTACTGGCTATGTTGACCAAACCTCAATGAGGGGTAGACACACTGCCCTTACAACAAAGTCGAGAGAGCTTGCCTGCGCATTTGATGTCGTGGGGGGTCTCAAAATCAGGACCCCAGCAAGCGCTCGTCGTTTCGGGTCTTCTCGCCCACGTACTCAGATATTTATTTAACCTAGGGACCCTTGTTGGCACGCGTTTGAAGGCGCAATGGGGACATATAACTACGCCTTCATGACTTGCCTGAAGGACTCACATCAAATAATGCAAACCCTTGGGGGGCCTTGACTCACAGTCACCAAGCTAGTTAGGATTGGGCCCCTGTGGTGTTTAAACATGTTCAAACTGATGTTGTTTAAACAACCTGCTTTTGGCTTCCCGTTACTCTGGCAATCCGAGATGCGCAGGTCTTGCAGGTCCCCGCGCAAGGAAGGCAATGGCCTTCAGGCCCTTCATACCTCACGAGCGCGGACTGAAACTACTTCCAATGTTACCATGAACTTGTCATTTGAGCTGGTTCCCGTTAAACCCTGTGTCGTTTCCCTGCCTACCAGATGGCGGGTGGCCCTGGAAAAGGATCCTTTTTTTGGTTCGGAACCCCTGGGAAGCCTTTACTTTTGGAACGCAAACCGGCCAAAAGAAAGATCAAACACAAGGGACGAGTCTTACTTTCTGAATCATACCCAGATAATACATGAGTGACGCAAAATACGACAAGAAGCTGGTACCATACCAATCAATACCACTGAAAGGGGCCTGAGGCATACTGTCTATACCCGAAACCATTTTGTTTTTGTCTTTGTTCCAACTGGTTGAAAGGAGCACCCCAACAACCACAATTGCCTCCGTTCACCAAAGCAAACATCAAGGCAAACCTCTTCCGACTGTGTCTTCAATGCCAGGCTATTCCACAAAAAGTTCACGGTCCTGAGGGCTGTACCAATGCCTAAACTGGGTAGATTCAGGGTGTAGACAAAAACTGGGAGTTACAGGTGTACCTGTCCCTCTTGCGGGATTTGGCACACCTGAGACCTCTACCTGTAGCTATACTGGAGGGGTATAGGTATGACCTATACTGGGGTTCTGGGTTCTGTCTGGGCATAATGTGCCAGAAAGTGAAAAATTGGCATAGCTTAGCGCCGAAAAGGAAATGCCGGCTGGTGCTTCGTTTGCAATGTTTGCAACAGCTCTGCTCAGACGTTCAAAGAGTCTGTCTGTGAAAGTGGCCGTGCCTCCGGGAAAGGCACCCTGAGCTCTCCTGGCTAGAGTCTTATAATGCAACAGCTCTTCTCAGACGATCGACAAGTCGGTCTCCAAAAGTGGCCGTGCCATGAAAGGCACTCTGAGCTCTCCTCGCTGGAATGCAATAGCTCTTCTCACACGATCGAAACGACTGTCTCCGAAAGTTGCCGTGCCAAGGGAGAGGGCGGCCTGAGCTCTCCTCGCTACAATGCAACAGCTCTTCTCACACGTTCGCAAAGTCTGTCTCGGAAAGTGGCCTTGCCGTTGGGAAAATCCAGCCTAGCTAGAAATTGAGAGCACACATGCCCTACGAGCAGGTGGTAAACGCAGAGCTAGCTCAAAAGTCCATGAGACGGCAGACTTCCCTTTTGAGAGGACCCTTTTCACAAGCCCTCATCTGAGCCAATGATCACGCAGCGAGCTTTTCGTGAAATTAGCCTTTGTTTTTGCCTTCGTACCAGCTCGCGCCCAGCTTTCTTCCAAGCAATATCCACGTAATTGCCAAGGCTCTTGGACCTTGCAAGTAAAGCCTGGGTGTCAAAACCTGCTCGGTTACCGCGAAATCCACCCCGCACTTTTTGCACCATGAACTCAAGAGAGCTCTACCCGAGTTAAAGCCACAACGGCAGCGGAGACTACACACATGCGCGAATGACTAAGGACATGCGCGAATGACCCGTGACATATTGGATCTCTTCTCAAATGGTAAACGCCGCCATTGCCGACGCTGATCTAAATAACAAAACACAGCACTCAGAACCTGAAATGCTAGGAATGCAACCACTTTATTGGCTGAGCAGACTGCTCAAAATGAAAAGCTTCGTTTCAAAGACTTGCCTTCGTTTTTGCGGGTTTTTGACCCTATTCCACTCCAATACATATCTCTTGTACGGACCTTTTTAGTGGTAGCTCAAAATTTGCTGTTGGCCAGACAAGTCCCATGCTCAACTCAGGATGTTAATTGCACATTTACAACAGGCAACCAATTAATTCGACAATCAGATTGAATGCATGCCAACAAGCAGGGCCAGCACACACAGCCACGTGAGCCACGTGCGCTGCCTAAAAAATACTAACAACCCCGGGTAAACGGGTCCTTTATATAAATATGGCACATGGATAATGAAGTCGAAAGCTCTCCCCGAGAGCAGTTCCAAAGACGAAGTGGAGGCAGCCAATTGAGCTGGAAGATTCATATTCCTTAAGACTATCCACGAGTTCAACAGCAGGGCAAAACACTACAACATACCGTTGGCCACAAATGACACCAACATGTACAAATTACGCTGCGCATGCCCATTCTCGTCTGTGGCGTTTCCAAGCAGAACGCCAAATCATCTGTGCCACGGTCTGAAGTTCTGAAGTCCTTCCGTGGGTCATGAGGAACCCTTGTACATTGTAATGCCTGTCAAAATTCCCTAGGAAGGGGTTCATGACAGTTCGACAGGATGGTTCGACCATACATATGGTGCCTTCTAATACAAGGAGCTAAATCATTACGAACAGTTTAATCCAACAAAACAACACGATAAATGCAAATGCTAGTTTTAGAGTACCTGGCGATATTGCCCCAGCTCGCCGACGTGGTGCTCCCCATCAGGGCAAATGCAGGAGGAGCCTGCCAAAGAGCAAGTCACTGATAGGTTGATTGTCTGAGACGCGCATGCAACCGCAAGACTGTCCATAGTTTGTCGATTCCTTGCTAAATTTCAACCTTACAGCATGTCACAAATCACACTAACTTGTCTTAAGTTCTAAAGCGTCTACGCGTATGGCTGGAAACTGCCAAAAGTAGAGACAAGGCATCTAGAACCGAAGCCGAACACACTAAAGCCTCATCGTGTGAAGACATGAAGGACCAGCTGTCAACGCCCACGGGGCTTACCAAGGCTTACCAAGGCCTTCTTGCTCCTTGGGGACTCCCGTATCGCCTCACTGACCAGTTCGAATGTGTTTTCTCACACATGGATGATGCAAAGTGCATCTCGGAAAGTTTGCCATTCGCCCCATGGTCAACACAACGTTGTGGTTCCTGAACTCGATGTCTCAGGCCCATAGTCATTGCAAGCAGCCCCGGAAATACTGAAGTGGCAGACTATGACTGAATGCAAAGTAACAAAAAAAGATAGTGGAGAACTCGCATGGGTCTGTCTTCAATCGAGGGATCAAAAAGGGTTCCGGATACCCGTCCCCTGCTTTGGGAGAGATTGTGGGAACGCTTCGCTGGGCGTTCTCGTGCATCGCTTCGCGAGCTAATAAGCTCTGCACAGTTCGAAGGCGTCCCCACGCTACTATGGCAGATGTGGCCAACACTCGGTCTCTTGAAATGAACTCTTTTGCGATTCTCAAAATGTCTCCCCTGCCAAATTTGTTTGTTCCGTTTGGCTTCCATTTTAAGCAGCCTCCAAAAGTGGATTCCCCAAAACCACATGGTCAAAGACCCGCGAAACAAGGTAGCATTGACCGGCCCGACCGGGTTACTGTCAACTAGCCGTTCGACTGCGTTCGACTGTGTTGTTCTCAACTCTGGCCTTGCAAGAACTTGCCATGGTCCTCCCGGCAGGATGTGCAATTCTGAGCCTGGGATATCACAGCTCACGGCGCTGTTCGAAGTAGGAATGCTGATAACGGGGGGTCTGGAAACCAAACATCAGCGATCCACTGTTGGTGTTCTTCTGGGAATTGTTCCCTTTAATTATGGGCTGTTTTAAGTGCAAGCCGTCATTTCTCACTGCTAAGCTGATGACCATGGAAAAAACTAAGGGCTGTGATCGCACCATGTACATGTTAACTGCTCATCAAAGCCATGCCGAGACAACGACATTGCACTCTGGGTGGCAGATTGCTCGGATTATCTCACTACCCGTAGCTGCAGAAATCACGCTGGATCTCCAGGTCAAGCTACAACACAATGTGTGTCTCTCTCTCTCTGTGTTGAATGATACCTGAAAAATTGTCAAAACCCTAGATAAGCAAAGCAAACAACACAAGTTGAGAGACTCAAAGCAGCCAGTCAGAAGCAAGTCGACCATGACTTGCCGATTGAAATTCACAAATTGGAACTTCATCATGGGTGAGCTCGTTTTACCCCGAGAGCTGACCATTTGTGCAAATACGGTGGAATCCCTATTGCGAATGAACCAATCGCATCAACGCGGTAAATTAGGTGTCCCTCTAGAGATGTCTGAAAAATTAAGCATGCCCATCTCTTCGAGTCTTTGGCATTCCTTCTTGACAAAATACCAGCTGTAGACTTAATTACATCCTATTTAGGACCTAGCCTTGCTCCACTCGCAAGATTTCCAGGGTCTCTTCGTATCTGCGAGGGGCGGATCCACCACAGGTGGCGCAGCCTCTGTCGCAGGGCTCGCACATCTCGGCGCCCCAGAAGGTTCCTGGAGACAACCCTGTATGCAAGCAAACCTCCCCCCCATGCACCCCACAGTAATGGGTCATATATTGTATAACTCAACTAATCAGCAACCTCAAGCAGGGTCTGCCAGGACACACCCAAATTCCTACTGTCAAGAGTCAAGAGTATATTGTGACACCCCTCACAGGGGATTTCACTACTGGGGTGGCCCTTTAAAGGTCTTAGCACTTTTAGGACACATCGACACATTGTGACACATGGATGCTATCTGAGGCAAATCACTTCATATCATTAACCCATCTGAGATACTGGATCACCCTGTAGTGGCTCCCCGTAAGCTGTGGATTTCAACCTCAAAGCAAACAAAAGCATGAGCTTGGAACCAACCTGAAACTGGGGCCTCCCTGTGATGAAGTAGGTTAGTATCTTGAATAAGTTGCATCTGAAACTAGGAATCCCCGCGAAAACAACCTTCATCCTAAGTCGGAAGCCCCTTGATGAGGCCGATGAAATGAGTCCAAATGAATGCGACGCGTCAACTGCCTGGCCTGCAGGACAAACGCAGGTGTCGCCATCCAAAACCTCCGAAAGGAGACAGTTGTCTGGACTGACCATGGACAAAGACCCTCCGAATCTGTGCTTCCAACACATGGACTCCTTTTGGATGGCACTACAGAAGGAAACAGGGGCTGCTCTGAAGTCAACAAGTCGGAAAGGTTGGTTTGCAACAGAGCAGCTGCGGAAATCCAAACGTGCACACAGCACCCATAAATGGTGTCGCTTCTTTGGTTGGTCCTTCCCTTTCGGCTTCCCTCTGTAGCGCTAACTGTCGCATCCCAACGACGCCCAATGAATGATCATGCCCGGTGGGCCAAGGCATAGTGTTCTACTGGCTGGAACTCTCAGCTGCTCACTGTTTATACTCAACCAGCGCTAGGTCAATGGCAGAATCCATACTGAACAACTGCTGTCTCCTGTCCACCGATGAGAGTTGGTTTGTTCAACTGGGAATACTATAGGTAAAGTTTGTTAAAATGGGGGCAAGCCGGAGTAGCGTCAATACGCATTGTGAGTTCGGTGAGCTGAAGTGCTTTGCGGAAGCAAAACAATGGAGCCCACCCCAAAGCTGGTGCAGGATGGTACGCAGGATGCCAGTCTTGTTACTGCAACTCTAGATCAACCTATAGTCCTAAACTTGGGCTTCAAGACAGTACCCAACATTGCCCTGAATCTCGTCTTCCGCCGCGTCACCATGTTCAGCGTCTCGAAGCACGCTGTGCAGTGGCTCGCCTTGCCTGCGCTCACTGCTGCATGGACAGTGTGGATCTTGGGGCCCCGTCTGCGAGCAAGCAGTAGCTCATAGTTTCTGGTTTGGGAGTTCACACCCTGGTGCTTGTGTCAAGACACCTTCAGGGCAATCCGGCCATCGCCTTGGTCAAACAGAAAAGTATTGACAAACCGCCAATGGACCAAGCCCGGGAAAGCTTGCGCTGGCAGCAAGAAAGAAGTTAACAAGGATGGTCGGTATAAGAAAGGTCCCCATGACACGCCCCATCAAACCATTGAATGTAATGCTTAGCTTCCCTGGGCAAGATTCAAAACAACTCAAACGGCCCACACAAGGCCATGCAAAGCAGCTACTGCAGCCTCTTGCCACGGGGTTGCTTTCGGACAGATGGAGTCGTGATTGGACCTTCTCAATAGACGGAAGACGTGGCGCTCGGGCGTTGGACAAGCATCTTATAATACGCTTCTCACGAGGCATTGCGCCTTTGACGCCTGTCCACGGGCTAAAGAAACAGCAAGCACAAACGACGTGTCATCATGTGTCATCTATGTTGCTGTTTCATTGGTCTCCTTTGAACATATACCAAAGGGACCCCTTGTGTTTGAGACACTCCAATGGCTCTCGCGGATTGGGTCTTCCCCGTTCAACTCATGACAGCAGCAGTTTAAAGGGCATGCCAAATTGAAAACTTGCTTTTTCTGCCGGAAACACCCAGTTCCTATCATAGTGTTTCTGGTCTAACAATGGGTGCCACATCCAATCAAGTCCGTGGCTAGACACATAGATTAGATTCCTGCCAAACAAGAACTTAGAGGAAGCAAAGTGCATGTCTATAGCATCTATCCTCAGCTTGGTGGAATACTTCGATTGGGGAGCAACAAAGACCGATTTTCCATGAGCAGCAATGTATATGACGTCAATCTGAGTTCTTTCATGCATGAACCTGAAGCAAGCAAGCCATTCTTATTGTCAACCATAATGTGCTCCTTTGAAAGCAGCCTTCGCAGGTAGCACACGGTCGGGCGCAGGCATGGCATACTCCGTCTTTGTCGAACTTCCCATGCGGGCACTCTTCCAAGCAGGCGTTGTCATCCTGAGAAAGTTGTGCCAAAACTAGCTGCGTAGTAGCAAAATAAAGACAGTGAAAAATAGAGAGAGAGAGAGAAAGAAAGAAAAATAAGACAAACATGATGCACCACTAAACTGACAAGGCGGGGAGGTTTGTGCCGAAGAGTTGGATTTCAATCTGTTCCTGTCTAAATAAGAGCATCCCACCCAGCTTCTAAACGCTCTTGAAAGGTTTTTTTTTTAAAGTTCGAGTTGTTGTTAATATGACATGGTCTCTTCAACGCGATTCCACTGGGCGGACATCTCAGGCCATTTTGTTGGCTGTAGGACGACCATCAGGCCTGGCCTCTAAAGCAAATGCCTGGTGCATCAAACAGTTCAGTTGCCCCGTGAGCCGGGGTTGTCCTGAAATGCGCGAGATCGCGCAAGCTGATACGCACGCGCCCTTGGTTTTATCTCGGCACAAAAACACTAGTGGCTGTCAACACAAACCCTTGTGTGATCACCCCAATCCGCAAAAACCAGATCGGGCAAAGAAAGAACTTCAAATTATGTCACTGCCTCATATTCCAGATTCACAAAACCAGGCGTTGACATGCCCCTTTCAGGCTTAATGTATTCCTGGCACCTGCCCAGCAGGCACTTCAACTTTCCCGTGCCCATCCATAGTCCGCAACAAATCCCTTCCCGACAACCTTACAATTTCTTCGGGTGGCCTTTGCTGGTATGCGTACACCCAACTTGTAACTCACCTGTACCTGCCAAACGTTTCCCACGCGTCCCGCACCCCCTGACGCGAGGCTCCAAAACCTTGGGCTTGTTGCAGGAGGTGCACTTCGTCCTCGCGTCTACGCCTTGGAGCTCAGAGTCGATCGGCTCTATGAAACGACCCATCAACTGGCGCGAAGTGAGTTTGGATGATCCACGGCCACACTAAGCCTGAAATCCACGTCAATCATATCACCACCTCATGCTACTGTCAAGCTGGTCCTGTTGTCGCAGGCTGGCAGCACCTACAGTAAGTTGAAAGTCAACCAATGTCAGCTGGTTAATGTCGGTTTCGCTGTCCACGGATAGTCTTGGCTCAATAAATTATTTAAAACGACCATGTTGTAAGCTAGGGGGAGCCTTCAATCGGTGAGCTATTGTTGTTCATGGTTTCCGGCTTTCAATCAGTGGTGCATTTGAGCTTCATTTGAATACCATCCCAAAACAGCATCAAACAGGATCCCGTGGAGTAATTACCAAACTTCAATCCTGATGGCCACTCGGGACAAGCTCATTCAAAGGATTTTGAATTGACCATCTGCGACAAATAGTCATAGACCCACTAGCCATCATTGGAGCATGTAAGCGTAACCTTCAAATCTCAATGAGCGGTCCTGATGTCCAGCCCTTCAACCCTCACTCATTTTACTTTCCTGGCAAATGTCTGTTGGTTCCATCTGAAGCTGCCGGGAAGTTGTTATGAGCAGCTCCCAGCGACTCCCAGGCGCTGAACGCCCTATTGCCAAATATTCTGCGAGGCTGACTTTCCCAACGGGTTGAAGTCTGACTGTTTTGTTTCGCAGCACTTGTCAAGGCTCCCACAAGGGGGTGACAGTCGGATACAGTTGGCTTTGAGTCCAAAGCAGGGGTCATGATTTCCAACTCACCCAAAGTGTCACCGACATTCACCGATGCGGGAAGCAACCTGCTTGCTATTTGTTGGGCATAGGCCACTAGCACTCCAGTTCAGGCAGATGTTGGATAGGTGTAGCTTTCCGCCCTTGTCGCGTTTCAGCAGGTGATTTGTCGGATAGACTCCCTTCTTTGCAATCAGGTTTTCATTATGACTCACGTGCACTGGTTGGACAGTTCATTTAGACAGTTTATTTAGATAACCCACTTTTCTGTGGTGAAAATGGAGTCCGCCAGGCCGCGTCCCAGGCATTGATGACTCACGCCAACATGCCAATACGGCAATTCAGGTTTGTGTTTTGCTTAAAGGTTGATTTTGCATGGTTTTGGATCAGACTGGAAACCCACAAATAGTCCTTGTCCCAAAAGAAGATTCCGGCCAAGAGTAAATATCAAACCAGCATGGTTCCCATCGACCAATCAACGGCTCCCACCTTTGATCTTCCCAACACGTTGGGAGCCTAAAAACCAAAACCTTCCCAAAACAAGCCCAAGTCACAAGTAGCGCACCTTCCAGCGCATCGCCTGCACTCCTTGGCAAAATGCCGCTGACACGACGGCTCACAGCTCTCCTGAAAACCATGGAAGGAAGGCCCAGGAGCTGAAAAGGAAGCTGGGCTTTGTGTTTTGAACCATTCTTAAGCGGGTCTGAAACAAAACGACTTGCACGGTTGCATGGAGCCAGGTCTAGGGCACATCACTGCTGTGCACATTTCAGGGCAAGTCCCTATACTTCACACACACATGAAAGAAGGAATGCCCAAGGAAGGAACCTTCATCATGGTTGAGGTAGAGCCACACCAGGGCCAGGCCAAAACCTGAATGAGTTGCCCCACAGTCTGTACTAAAACAGTGCGCTCTTCATGTCGGAAACAACACAATATGATAAAGGTATAAGATTGTTTCTTGCAGGCACAACAAGAAGCCAATCATTTGCATCCATCCCTTGTTGGAGGAGACTTAGCACATTTAGCATTATATTCTAGATGCATCTACATTTGGAGAGGTGCAACGGAGGTAGCTGTGTTTGACGCGCACACACACACAACCTGCACACAAAGTAACGAAAACAAGTTGTTCCATCAGCCCGGCCGAACACCAGCCGAGATGCCAAGTCATCGGCAAACTTCCCAGGAGGGCAGGTGTCAACACAGGTGCCATCGTCCAAAAGCGCGCCGCCTTGGTGTTGCGGAAATTGCGCCATCTACTTTCACCCGGGCCATTTGGTAAGTGAGCCGCCTCCTTTGGTTGCTTTGAAGGACAAAACAGAGAGAAACCGGCTTCTTTGGGGTGTCAGGGAGAAATATGTCAGAAAGGGAAATGTTTCAGCACCTCGCGTGACAAAACTTTGCGCATTCAGCTGGAAAGCGTATGGACACCAAGCTTGCGGAATGCACTGAGGGTTCTCGGCTTCGCCGTGCCCCCCAACAACTAGTCTGGAGAAGATGAACAATCCAAACTGCGAAACAAGTACAATATTCCTCAATTTGCAGTGTGTCCAAGTTCCAACACGTCCCACAAGCTGCTATGGTTAAACCCGTAATCCGCTACCAACAAAGGTAGCTGCCAGTAAAATGCCATGACTGGAAGTACGCCGACCCCAGCAATATGAGGTCTCAAAATGGCTGAACCCCTCCCCCCACCCACAAAAAAAGAAGAAGTGAGGAAGACACGGATTGCTTTTGGAATCAATGAAAAGCGACTCCAGAAGGCTTGAGGGAAATCTAGTGAGTCCAAATAGACTTTTGACATCTTTTGACCTACATCGGATATTTTTGACGGAACCTCTAATTTGTGAAGGATTCCGAGCTGCTGTGGCAAGTGAGGCACTGACCTCAGAGCACCGACAAGCAGGCAGTCACATCCAGCTCTCCTGATGTCACCGTGGAATATGGGGATGGCTTCGGCATGGCCTGTAACAGTGCAATCATACTTGACTTGCTCATCGTCATCGCCCCTCATTCTCAATGATGCTGAGTGCCGCGCTGGCGGATCCTGGGACCGGTGGGAGCCGCGTTTGCTGTTCCAAAGGCATGTTCCTGCGATTAGAAAGGGAGACCCTTTTATATGCCAGAGTTGTCCGACCAGGTTGCAAGTTAACGTGCTCGGGAATGAACCATTGCCACTGGGGACCCACGCCTAATCCAAGGCTAAGGCATTCATTGGGTTGTGGAAAATGACGCTTAGTGTTGCCCACAAAGTATTCCACAGAAATCGCTGACCGTTTTCGGGGGGCGAGGGGGGCACGACCCGACCAATGCTAGCATACTCCGGATCTGTGTGAGCGCATTTCCTGGTGGCCAATTTGTGGGTTCTCGAGTCTAAGGGTCCGCAGGGAGATGCTTTGACCCCTTGACACCCGTACATCCTAGCAAGGTACTTGGGGCCTTTGAGGTAATAGAGCACCAAGGTCAAATACGTGCCCCCTTTTTTCCAACCCCGGACCTCTATTTTGTGATCACCGGTTTTAACTTATGGTGTGCGAACCCAAAACACAGAGGTTGGGGGTCATAGGAAACAAACAATGTCCCCTTGCTACAAACTTTGGGAGATGCCTGTTGGTTTCCTTTTCGTTTCAAAAGGTGTCCCCTTTGTGGGGCACAGCCGAGGCTCCCTCGCAAGTAGCGCAAGAGGCCAAGCAGTTCTTGCAAGTGCGGGTCACGTCTGCGAACTTCCCCGGAGGGCCTTGGACGCCAGCGATTCGTGGCTCACGGGGCCTGGTTTCTAAACGAGCTGGAAGCTGACCAGGGAGAGACGCAAGCTGACCTTTTCTCGAAACAGAACATAATTAGCCGACTGATGTTTGTACCGATTCCGTACAGCCTTTTGTGTTCTGTTTGAAACAAAACAGTCCTAACGAGGCTGATCTTGGTGCCTGTGTCCATCAATGAGTTACAGCGCTGGCAGGATAGTCGACAACCATAGATGACGGCTCGGCAACGCAGGTTGCAACTAAGTAGCAAGAATCAGAGGTAGCAACAAGAGGTAGGGCAATCTGGGAGTCAAAGAAAGATCCCAAATGTGAGGGGCAACATCTAATCTCATTTAGCGCATCCTTTGATAAACACAACTCCGGACTGGCCGTGGCAGGCGGACTCTGTCCACCAAGCACTGCTTGTACTGTTGCTACGAACTGTCACAACATTGGGTTCATCTGTTCTTCTCTGCAACCAAGCCTATCCCTTTTCTTTTTGCGTCGTTGCTTGAAGGACCATGATAAGCACATATGTATATACAAAAATGTGGACAGATAACTCCTGAGGTGCCTCAAATAGGCTTCGTCTCGACGCAATTTCACCTTCTATTTGTTTCTCTTTTGGCTTCCATTTGGTCCGGTGCAAGTTGGCAAAAGGCAGTCAAACACTTCGTGCAAAATGGAGGGATCCCTGATCCGCAATCCGTGAGGTGCATCACTACGACAAGGGAAACTACTCTCATCTGGAACAACCCAGTCAATTAAACCTCAACAAGGCCCCACTTATTTTGGGATTCCCGTCTTTGGGGCTCCGTTTCGATGATGCCTTCTCCCCCTGGCAGAATTTCAGAAAGTCAAAGAACCCACTTGCCACCTGGGCAACCACCTGCTTCACAAAAAAAAAGAGAAATCCTCTAAATATCAGCTTGGGGAAGCGACGATTTTACTGGCCCAGATGCGTCCTGTGAGGCAGGTGCGCCTGAAGTGTCCGCAGCCCTCTGAGCCGCTGGCACTCGATCTTGCAAGTGGAGCCGTCGAGCTTCTCGCCCTCGAGGCAGCTGGTGCAGTTACCTAGGCGCAACCAGCGAAGCCTTCGGCCAAAAAAGAAAAAAAAACCAGGGAAGGGAACAAGGGGAGCCAAAAAGGAAAAATGAGGTTGACTTGAGGGAAACCCAACAAAAAGGGCAACCGAAACTGAGTCTATCTTTTGCGGGGCAAAGTTTGTGTTTGTATTGTCAAGTGAGCAATGGTTCATATATTACATAATATATATACATATATATATATATATTAATCTATTTATTGTGCTATCATCTGTAGCTAAGGGGATCACAGCAGCTACACTCACCAAACCGAAACTAGGAAACGCGGATACTCACCTGCAAAATGACATGGGTTCTGTGCAGTCTGCAGGGAGGAACGCCTGGTAAAAGAAGAGCACCTTTCTTGGAGTTGACCATTGAAGATGGAAAGCCACCCAAACAACTCATTTTAGGGGTGGGGGCCTTGAGGAAACCTCATCTCGCCCTGGGTCCTAGAGCCATGCAATAACAGCCCTGTTGTTGATGTTTGCCTTCTGACGTACAAGAAAGCAAACTCATTTGCGTGTCAAACACAGCAATCCCCTAGCTGACGCCACATGGCCTGCTAACTGGCAAGCTCTCTGCCTCTGCAACACGTCAGCAGGCTATTTACAGTACAATCAGTGTTTTTGTTCCCCTGCATCAAACAGGGAAGAAGACCGAATTCTCGACAGCCCTCGAAGAAAACACAGGCAGGTGGAGGAAACATGTGTTGTCTTGGACGGTTCTACTGTCTGACTTCTGCCACTGAGCCGCACTTGATGTTTACTGGCGGCTGGCTATCAGGACAGCCAAAGGCGCAAAACTCCAGCCTCCTTCCGCCCCAAATCATTAAAAGAACGCATCTATATATGGGTGAGTTGCATTAAATGATTTCACCAACATAAAGGGAACCTTTTCTCCAGGCAACTAATCGGTCCGTGAGCCCGCTATATTTTGCCCAAACATATAAGCCAAGCCACGGTCATTGACATGGGACTTTGGTGACTCCCAAGGAACCCAACCAGCACAAATGTGATACTTTACCGCACTGACTCATTGCTGACTGCTTCTATGCGCGGTAGCCTGAGGTCTCGGAAGAGTTTCGGTACAGTACACGCAAAGCAATCTGCAAGGGGAGTGACTCGGTAACCCAGGTATGAATGGTGATCTGAAAACTTAAACAAGAAGCTGAAGTGTCGTAGGACGAGGGTGCTTGGTTGTCGTAAAGTCTAAATTATTTCGGAATACGGATAACCGTCTTACAAAGCTGTGAACGAGATCTGCCCAGGTCTACTACCATCAGTTCAACTTCCGGCACTTCTGCAAAACTCGACAAACTCTCGGGGCTAGTGCCTCAAGCTCTACGCCTTTGAGGCTATTGAGGGCGAAGAGCCCCCTTCGTGCAGCCCATATTTCAGGTTGGCGAAGTGGTTGTTCCCCTTTGCAGACCTGTGCTGCCCCTAATAACCAAAGTGCAACACACACCCATCTTGGGCCTTAGCCTCTTGCCACCCCGTACCCATCACAAGCAACCAGAGGCCAGCACCCAAAAGCGCAAACAACAGGCCCCAAACAAATGCGTCACCCTTCGGTGTCCTTTGGGAAAAAGTGGTGTCTCTGCTAAAATATTAGAACCAAGCGAGAACAGTACAGTCTATGTTCAAAGACGTAGGACGCGTGTGGCTCCACCTCCCCCATCTGTTGTCGGGTGTCTGGCTGTGCCGCTACAGGTGGCGCAGGATCCGTGGCACGCACGGCAAACCCGCAGGAAGTCTTGGTACTTCCCATGCGGGCACTGCGCCACACAGTGGGGCCCATCCTGAGCTGCGCCCGAAGAAGACGACTGAATCTACTTATCTGGGTGAGGTGTTTTGAATTCACCAGGGGTGAATCTTCACCTCCCTACGAGTGGTCGCGTGCTCAGGTGTTGCTTGTGACTGCTGCTCGTGAAATATACTTGTTGCACTTGAAAGCATGCACCATGACATCCTGGCATATCCTGGCATCAAGGAGCAACATGGCTGGGACACGGGCAACCCGTCCTCGACTTCCAATCCAAACCTGCTCAAGAAGCGGTATCATGACACGGGACTTCAACCTGAACACTTGCAGTCCCTTAAGCTTGGCCCGTGAACCGAGAGGCCGAGAGGACGCTTGGCTTGCAACTGCTGCCACACCTTTGAAAAAAGGGGCCAAGTACGATGTCACGCACGTCAACCCCACAATACTAGGGTATATCCCAAATGTCACCCCGCAAAACTGGCTGGCTTTCTTTTGGTGCCACTTTCAACAGCATGCTAAATGGTCCCGTCAAACAACATGTTTAGACATCCCAAATCATATACGAACGTAACCCAAAGCCCATTGCTCTTGCCAAGAGGCGAGAACCTGCGGCATGGGGCAGGAGGTGCAGTTGCCGGCCGAAGCTGCGCCTGAGATACAACATTTCCCAACTCGGGCTTGTCCGACCTACACAAACAAATTTGAGTTTGGACAAGAGTTCTGAAACTCTTAAAATACATTTTTTGTGCTGCACAAAATATCTGGCTGCTCGCTAATACTGCTGGTTGCTTCCTCTTGTAAAACTCTTGAAGCTGAGCATCCCATGAAACGTGTCACATGGGGAAGAGGTACAAATTCGATGTACACTCTTCAAGAGAACAGCCGCATTTGGGATTCATGAGTTCGGGTCAATCCAATACATATTATGTTTCTTGCAGCTTTTGGCAATTTGCATTGACAGGGCTGGGCCTGCAATTGATACATCTGACACTCACTCTGAGCTGCAAGACCAGGTCTTGTAGATGGTCTAAAATCAATCAACGCACGTGCTGCCCGTGCTCCCATCCTGAAAAGGTTACATACCGCTGTGCTCTATGCCTCATCCAGGAGTTCTGCTTGACCGCTTGGCAGCTTGGCAAAATCACAGGCAAGTGCAATGTCCATTGACAAGGGGTCTGCCGGAGACAGTCATGCTGAAACTTATTGGCTCTTCAACATGACAAACACATGCCGGAGTGTTGTGGATGTCTCGCAAGCTCTGAGCTGGTTGTTGCTTGCCAAGTTACACGTTTGGCAGGAGTCCTCGCACTTCTCGCACACGCCCTGCCACTGTGACATTGGGTAGCCAATCGAAAAAGGGTTCGTGTCACAACTACAAGCAGAACCTCTAAAGGGCAACAAGAACTGCAATTGAAGGGTTTTCATCGTACTTGAATGCCTGGTTTCACGGTGGGACTGCCTGTGTTATCTCTGCATGAACCTCCTGTACATCTGATATCAAGCTGTTGCCCCAACCTTCACACGAAGGCAACTTTCATTTGCTGTTTGGTCACACTGCTATATACTGGTTGACCAAAGCACATCTGTGTGTGTATGTGTCAAGATGCGGGATCCTAAAAAAGAGTTTTCATGTTGGCTTCCGTTCTGCCGTTCCCCCATCGAAAAGGGTACCCTCAAAAGCACACACCCACACGCTTCTCACCCCAAGTCATTGATCTGATCCAACGGGATGTGGACGGTGGAGCTTGGAACCTCTGGCCTTTTGCATATCTTGCGAATTGTTGACTTGCAGCTATCTAAACCCAAAGAACCCTCAACACGTTGGATTCCTGTATTTGTTGAATTAAACAATGGGGCCCTCCGCAAATTCCGCATAGCTCATGTGTGGTTTTCGGTTTCAGGTTCGGATGCCAAACGCCTTCGTGGCGAACTTGCCCCGGGAGCACTTCTCCACACACCGGCCAGCGTCAACCAGCATGCTCCGATTGCAGCCTCCGGCTTCGATGTGTTTGTCACATCGGCTCTTTAGGCGTACTTGAAGGATCATGGTTCCAATATCGTTGTCAACATGGTCGTCAACATGCATTATGTTTAACCCTGAGGGCATCAAAGCATATCACTCGGCAAAAAACAACATTTTGGATGCAGAGAATTTGGTTGAATTGAACTACCTTGGAGCTGCCCCTCTGTGCGTGTGCGTGTGTGTGTGTGCGCGTGTGTGCGTGCGTGTGTGTGTGTGTGTCTGCGTGTGTGTGTGTGTGTGTGTGTGTGTGTGTGTGTGTGTGTGTGTGTGTGTGTGTGTGTGTGTGTGTGTGTGTGTGTGTGTGTGTGTGTGTGTGTGTGTGTGTGTGTGTGTGTGTGTGTGTGTGTGTGTGTGCGTGTCTGTGCGTGTGTGTGTGTGTGTGTGTGCCCGCGTGGGTGCGTGCGTGCGCACGTGTGCGCGTGTGCGCGTGTGCGCGTGCGCGCGTGTGCGCGTGTGCGCGTGGGTGCGTGGGTGCGTGGGTGCGTGGGTGCGTGGGTGGGTGGGTGGGTGCGTGCGTGCGTGCGTGCGTGGGTGGGTGGGTGGGTGGGTGTGTGTGTGTGCGTGTGTGTCTGTGTGTGTGCGTGCGTGCGTGCGTGGGTGGGTGGGTGGGTGGGTCGGTGGGTGGGTGAGTGAGTGGGTGGGTGGGTGTGTGGGTGTGCGCGGATGTGTGTGCACGTGACATAAACTCCAAGTGTATATGTATATATATATATACATATATAATAAATATCACCCTTCAACCCGCGTGAAACAGAACCACAGGAACAATACAACACATGCGTTACTCAAGCAAGTTCAAATAATAAAAAACATGCTGGTTCATACATGGGTTGAACAACAACACGACACGACATCTATCTTGGTTATATTATTGAAGAATCCAAGCCTTCTGGCAACGGATATCTGATATTGTTCTTCTTCCCGCCTCCCATCAAAATTGCCTCAGCCCAAGTCGGGCGGGCCTTGCTAAAGGATTCCAGCACACCAAAAGGTGGTGGGGCGGTGGAACCTTTGAGCGGCCTCAATTATTTTTCTCCAAGGCACTTGTGCAATGCGTAGCGTTGCCTTGGATGCTTCACTCAGCGCTGCATGACTTGCACACCGCAATTGAAGAACAAAGGTTGCTTGGACACCCCTGCCCACTGACCAGGGGTCGTTGCAGTTGACCCCTGCGTGTCAGCCTGGGATTTCTGGCCACTGATGTCTCTCTCTCTCTCTCTCTCTCTCTCTCTCCCACTTGCAGTAGTGATACCCTCGCAGGTCGCGCAGGTGCGGTGGCACACTTCACAGACCTGCAGGTCGCCAACGAGCTAATCGCAAACACAATTTGCCCGTTGTGTTTGTGAGGGTACCCTCTTGTGGTTAGGTTTGATTGGAAAACTATTGTGGGGTCCCCCTATTTTGAAGCACACCTATGTCAATGCTTGACCAATCCCAGGCTCCTCTAACATGTCCCATCCTTATTGCAAAGCCATCCATATTCTGTTCGCGCAAATCATTGTTCACACTTCTGCGGATAGCATTCACCCCCCCCCCCGGTGCCACAAAGAGGAAAGTGCTTGCCCCAGAGACATAACCCCTTTACAACATCGTTCCTTTGATTGCAGTAGATGACCCTGGATGTTGCGAGTTGCTCAATCCAAGCAAACCGCCCTCTCGATGCCTGGTCCGGGCGGGGGAACTTGCCCAGGGGACAGGTCTGCTTGCATGCCCCGTCATCCAGGACCAAGTCTCCAGAGCATCCCGTACACGTGGTGGCCTACGGCGCGGAGTCAGGATCAGGCAGGCAACTACGTGAAACCAACATGAATGACCACCTCCCAATTGCCCCCCTGGTCTTTTGCGGATGGTTGGAGCTTCGTTGGAGCTTCGACTCCCCAAGCCACCGAAAGGCTCAAAGGTGAATGAAAGGACCACTGGCTGAGGCATTGCCAGCCCATTCGTGAGTGGCTCGCAGAAGCAGCACATAGCAGCACAGCTCTGCAAGGTCAAGGTCAAACAATGTCACACCCACACGCCCCCGTTGCCCAGTGGGCTGGTAAAAAAAGCTAGACCCTTTTTCGATTTGACATGCGTTTAGTGGGGAACTCATCAGACAAAAGGTTGAAGGGCGCTGCTCGATTCAACCCATGGCAGGACGTGGAGTGTTAACTGCGTCAATGCTGTGGCCATGCGCGCGTTTGTGCCAAGCCACAGAGTCAGCACAGGTCAGACAGGCTGGATCACCTTGCACGCGGAAAGAAAAGGACAAAAACTCCCGTCTGAACGGCAAGACTCAGTGGAGTTAAAACACAAAGGGGTTGCTCGCTTTTGATGCCTTCTTCCACAGCAAACTACCGAACAATCTGTTCGTTTCTTGCTTGCATCTGTGGGACAGAAAGCTTCATCCAACTTGGTTTGTCTGCCATGGGAGATGCGAGGGAGCCATGCCCTGCTTGGGTGGAGCGGTTGCCCGCCGACCAAAACTAAGCGAGGATTCAAAGGTCACCAGTCCAAGCAACCAACATATAACATGTTACTGTATTCCTTGACCATGTCTATGGAGCACGTTCGCGATCAATAGATGAACCCCGCTCAAACGTTGCCCTCAGGTTCATGCCAGCTTCTTCGAAATAAGATTCAAGGGTTGAGAAACAAGAACATCTGTGAAAGGAACCAATTCACTTAGACAAACACCTAACTTTCTTGACATTGTCGTGCAAGCCAACCCTCCACACCTGGTAAGCGATGACTTGCGAGGTCCGGCCTACAATCGAAACACAATATTGGATGCTAGGATACTAGTAGTCTGGAAACCGGCGGTCTTGGAACACTGCTCGGGTTGCAGGAAGGTCAGTTTGTCCTATCTATTGCACCTTCTTTGGGTCGTAGGCGAACAGGTCCATCCACTGGGCTATTTATTGAGATTGGCTAAAAGGCTTGTTCCAACAAGGAACTTGAAAGCTTGTCCTTGGGGCCACTTCTCTCTTGCACCCTTTGCTGTGCTGTTTCAGTTTTTGTTGCAAGGATGTGTGGCACCTTTCTGGCTCTCTGAAAGCAGGCATAAAGCTGCTGGTGTCCTTATCTTTCCCTACGCATCCACCAAGAGACAACTCCGTTTGAGCTGCTCCGGAGGGGCGCTGTCTAAAACATGAAAAAAGGGAAGCAATGCCGGAGCCCGACTCCTTTTTGACAAGTCCGATCTCAGTTTGGCCCCGCAGTGACACCTCCAAAATACCCTGCGAGTTCTTGACTCTCGGCTGGGATTGATCCAACCCATGGTGTTGCACACCGAAACGGGGCCAAGTTCCCTTACGATATCACGTCCCATCCGAGGCACAGGGCCGGCAGGTGGCGGTTCTGTCCGCAAAGCGGCCGTCCGGGCACTTGATGCGGCACACATCCAGGTCGAGCACTTGCCCCGGAGAGCAGCTGGTGCACTTGGAAGGCTCCCCTCGGCTTCCGCAAAACGCGGCAGTGGCCAGGATCCGAACCCAAAGTTCGGGTTACAATGTAAGTGGCAAATGACTTGAAGCATTCCGTTATAATTCTGGCCGGTTTTGGTGTCCAAGTAGCCCATGACCCCGTGACAGTTTGTCTGAGCCCTTGCAGTACCTAGTTCGTTCAGGAGTCCTTTCCAGAAAACACTGCCACAGGAAACAGCTGGTGCTGGAACGGAATACTGGTTGACGGAATGGGGAAACAAGCCATTCTACTCACTTGTTGAAAGGAATTGAAAGCAAAATGTTTGAGGGCAAAAGGCCAGCCCCTGGCAAGTGGCAGGTTCACGGGAAATGACCCAGCTGGCTTTGCCACCATCGATATCGTCATCACCACCCACCACCATCACTGCCACCACCACCACGACCACGACCACCACCACCACCACCACCACCAACCACCACCACCACCACCACCACCGCCATCACCGCCATCACCGCCATCACCATCACCATCATCACCATCATTGCCATCAGCACCATCACCATCATCATCCGCAGAATCATCATCAACATCAACATCATCATTACCAGAACCAGAACCATAACCATAATCATCGTCATCCTCATCCTCATCCTCATCCTCCTCCTCCTCCTCATCATCACCATCATCATCAACAGCATCACCATACTCACCATCATCATCTCACCATCACCGCCACCACCATCTTCGCCATCATCATCATTGTCACCATCATCATTTTTATTATCGCCATTACCATCACCACCGGCATCATCAACATCATCATTACCATACTCACCATCACCATCACCACCACCATCGTCACCATCATCACCACCACCACCACCACCACCACCACCACCACCACCACCACCACCACCACCACCACCACCCCCACCACCCCCACCACCATCATCACCATCATCAGCAGAGCCATCACCATTACCATCATCATCGTCATCATCATCATCATCGTCATCGTGATTATCATCATCAACATTGTCATCCTTATTATGATCCTCATCATCGTTGTCGTCATCTTCACATCATCATGATCATCATGATCATCATCATCATCATCATCATCATCATCATCATCATCATCATCATCATCATCAGCGTCATCATCATCATCATCATCATCGTCGTCGTCATCATCATCATCATCATCATCATCATCATCATGAGTATCATGATCATCATGATCATCATCATCATCATCATCATCATCATCATCATCATCATCATCATCGTCATCATCATCATCATCATCATCATCATCATCACATTTGACTTTTCATTTCTGTGCTACTGTGATACCACTAGAAGGCCTTGAACGCCTTCACAAATGCACTTGAAGGTCCCTGGTATCACTATGTTGTCAAGCAGAACTCTCCGAATAGCTAGTTTAGCAAAAGAAATCAGCTGACAAACAATTGAAGGGATGCTCCAGCTTTGTAAAATGCTTGCAGTTGGGGACTCCTCAGATGGCAAAAACTGATAAGTCCAGCGCTCCAAGAAGGGGCCCCATGATGGAACCGAGATGCAAGCAACCGGTTGCAGGTTTTGTTTGGACACAATCCCGTCCCATGGCCGACTGCCCGTGTGCTCTGTCACAGTCTGTCAACCCCAGATTGCTCTTCCTTCGTCATTGGTGGATGTGTTGCGCCAAACGCCGGGCCGCATGAATTCGGCAAGAACTGAAACAAACGAAAAAAAGGCAACAAACAAACGCTTGCAACTGAACAGAGTGGAGGCGCAACAGCTAGGCTAACCTGAAGGGTGGGGTACCTTGACTCCGCTGCGCATTGTCAGTTGCCTCCCCTTGGATAATCGATGCCACTGGTAAATGATTAGAACCAGCGTGCCTTCCACTCCTTGAACAACTGGGCTTAAAATCACAGCCCACGCCACACGTTATTGGAGCTAGTCAAGCCTCCCCGTGCGAAATGCACCCGTGCTCAAGTCCAGGATAGATCACGTTCAAGCAAAGCAGGAATTTGCTCCACGGTAATTTAAGGCACACCCAAATACTAGTAACATGTTTGAAGGGGAATACAAACGCAACCAACCCATTTTTGCGGCTCCTTTACCAACACAAAACAAACAAAAAAACCTGGCTCGTAATGTTAAATCGTTTTGCCAGGCGTCCCTGGCAGTTGCCGCAACTGGGATCACAGCCTCGGCCGGCGCCAGAAGGGGTTGGAGCGACACATTGACATGACCCCAGGACAAGATTACTTGTCTACCCTTGGGTGGGCCCATTTCTGAAAAAAATAGGAGATTCTTTTCATCCCGGTTCTCGATTCACCTTTACGCTTGAGCATGAATCTGAAGCAAGCTGGACTGGTCCAGGGCACTCCAAAAACCGCCGTGCATTGGACACCCTTCCTTTGACCTTCCACATACTTCAGCCCGCAATCCGAGTTACTCGCTGCATGCACCCATGTTTCCTCGGAGGGTATCACTTGGGGTTGGGCATTCAGCCTTTTTCAACCTGAATCAGCCGTCATCACGGCAAGATCCAAGCGAGAGAGGGCCAGAACGCAACTTCCTTGTAGTCTGTCCTTCCTGCCCACGACTTGCCCAATCGTACTTGCGGGGGATGTGTGTTTTTCTGGCCGAGCAGGTGTCGGGTTGCATCAAAGTTGAGGGGCCGTCAAACTGGTTGGCTTCCTTTTGGCGTGCAATTCCAAACAGCAAGCAGCATGGACAACTGGCAAAACACTGATCATCCATCTACTCTTAGCTGCGGTAGGTCCATGTTGCTACTTCGTATGACCCACACTTGGCAAACCCAAATGTACCACAGGCTGTACTGCGACACAAGAATCCGAATCATGCCCTATCCCATCGGGAGCATATTTGGGAGAAATGCAGCCTCCATCAGTTGCCCATAGAATTGGGTGTCGCTTTTTCAGGGTATCCTTACGGCTTCGTTTCAAAGGCAACCCAAGCACGGGAAGCCATCTACTGGGCTTCCATTTGAAACATAAATTGCCAAGAATCTTTGGCAAATGCCCGCTGCATCATCATACTTGCGGCTGGAGCATTGCCTTCGGCACACCTAGGATGGAAAGCCATGGGGAGCCACAGCTTCCGAGAGATGGAACCTCGAGACGAGCCTCGCGATGCTTTGCAACACATCGGGCATCCCCTTCATGACGGTCGCAAACCCTCTTTGTGAGGTCGCTACGATTTGCCGAGATCAAATATGTTTGGATTGAAGAAAGGCAACAGGACACCATTTAATGAGATTGGGAAGGCAAAGGAGGGTCACAATCTCAAATGCAGAAGACAATCAAGCCCCGCTTCCGGCGGCCTGGGAAAAATGATGGTCGTGAAAAGTCATCCATTCTGGGATGCCACGGTGGCTCAACCTTCACTCTGTGAGAATCTGTGCAGTTAGGTGGCTGAGTCGTCCAGCACTCGGTTTGCCTGTCAAAACTGGCAACATGCTCAGTGAGGCGTGAGCACTTCGAGGAGGGCAGGCCAAAGCAACACAGACTGGGTTGTTACCCAAGTTGCGGGTGGCCAATCCCCAATCCTAATCCGTAATCCGTAGTGGAACAGTTCCACGACGGATTACGGATGAGGATTGGGGATTGGCCACCCGCAACTTGGGTACACACCAATAGAATAAGGGGAGCCACTAGAAGCCGGAGCAAGGATTAATGATTGTTTTCGCACAACCCAAACACACCCTGGAACTTATTAAATCACGCAAGCTCACAAAAACGGCCGTGATACTTTGTGTTGATTCGGACTTCAGAGGTCAGGTTCGATCGACGGGAAACGGGTGCCATATATCAACTATCCAACATCTCAAGTGTACCATTTGTTTCGCTGTCAGCTCTCTCGACATTGAGATAGGCATTTATTTGTCAAGCAAGCAAATCCTGCGCTGCTATCTGCCATACAGTGCTTCTGTTCATGCTGACACTATGAAGTGCAACTACGACTCCAACGGGGACATTGCGCCATATCATCAAGAGCATCAATCAAGGCCACTTATATAAGTCCAAGCAATGCTCATCGCACCTCTTAGAGCGACAAGGTCCCCAACATCGTTTGGTCTCAAAACAGCGACTGTAGCCAATGATAGCAATGTAAGCACCCCCGTCGAGCGATTCACAGGTTCGCGCACCAAGCCAATCAAAAGCAAGATGACCCCCTCGACAAAAAACACAGAACATGAACATGAAAAATGCCTGGGGTGCCTGATGGCTTCTCACTCAAGGGCACCGCCTTCCAGTAAAGGCGCTTAAGCGTTTGGGGTCTAGGAACCAAGCCTCATGCCGGCGACCCCGCATTTTCTTGTCCTTGCAAAGGCGTGGAGACCCCACCTGTGTTGACTCCCTGATTGTCCGTGCATGCCTCGAACGCATACATGATAGCGCCTTCCACAGGAACACTCCCGACATCTGGATAAAAGAAGGGAGGTTCTTGTCGAAAGCATTCTGGTGTCTGATTCCTGGACTGCGATTCACTGCCCGGGCTCAGGTACACCGCAAGGCGACAGGCATTGAGAACCTGGTCGCTCATTTGTTCACTCTTCTTTAACTAAACGGTCGCGAACCGTACTCCCCTACGGCCAGCCCAGTTGCCAACACAGAAACGAGGCTGGTCGAATGGAAGTATGGTCAGCAAGCAGCAGTGGCATTGCAACTTCTTTGCCAGGTCCTTTGTTGGAGGGCCAATGCTTGGCCAACACCTCGCGGTTGTGAAGTCAAATGCCAACTAAGGGAGATCAGCCACCTCCACCTAGAGGAACGAATAGGAAAGAACCCGTAGACCACCTGCACGCTTCGCGCCGTGGCTGCCGTCTTGCCCAACCGCTGGCTGCGCACACCAGAGACCGGATGGTTCCGGAGCCGCCATTCTTTTTGAAGGCCCACATACGCGGCTGAAAAAGTACATCTCCATGCATCCCAAAGTTCAGCCCAGGTCTACCTGCAAGCCTCTGGCGTAGATCCTGGCCACCTCAGCTGCCTCCAGGGGCGCATACTCCCCAGGCTGCAAGCAGCTGGGATCTGCCGCCATCGTCGCCGGTCGCGCTTCCACCTTGAGATGTCCAGCAAGGAAACTCCTTTACTCCTTTTGGCGGGGGAATTCACCAGCCAAGCAAGCAAGCAAGCAAGCAAGCAAGCAAGCAAGCAAGCAAGCAAGCAAGCAAGCAAGCAAGCAAGCAAGCAAGCACCCAATTGCAGAAAAGACAATGTTCAACATGCAAGACACCGTCCAAAGAGTCCAACCGGACCAACACAG
The DNA here is from genome assembly GCA_963377175.1 of Effrenium voratum. Taxonomy (NCBI): domain Eukaryota; class Dinophyceae; order Suessiales; family Symbiodiniaceae; genus Effrenium; species Effrenium voratum. Next base: position 125,920 of record CAUJNA010000099.1, read on the forward strand.
CATAAACGTCGTCGTCATTTGGGGCCAGACAACCTGAACAAACCATCGCCTGCGGGAACACGTACCATCCAACAAGTTCAAAGCAAGGAAGCCAACTGAGCCATGGTAAAACTTTGGTTCATGGTTCCCTTAGCGGAAACTCTTACACGAATTCTCAAGGAATCCATGACATTTCTAGGAACCCCAAGTAAGTATTTGTGATCCGCTATCGATTGGGTGGTGACTTCCAAGCAAGCGATTGGCCCACTTTGCATACGTGAATACCTAATGCTTGAACTTTCACACGCTTTGCAAAGCATCAGCACAACTCCGTTCACCAGCGAGTAAACATCGGCCACGCAAACAATGCTACCTCTTTGGCCCCTCCTTGACCAACATAACAAACAACAAAATACAAACAACGGACGTTATACACACACGGAAAAAAGTCGCCGCTTTGACGCATCACCGGGTTCTACCTGCCCCAAACATGTGTTGATTGAACCGCTTCCTGACTTCCCAACTTCCTATCTCCGAATCTTGGAGTTACGACCGCCTTCGGGACGGGCAAGGAAACCAACAGAATCCGGTGGCAAAACAAGGCCAACTCCTAACACTTGTTCAATTTCAGGAGCCACAAGGCCAGAACCTGTCAGTCGAAACCGCCTTGAGGGCGCCCTTGTTGGCCTCCTTGGCTGCCTCCTGCATTGATCTGGGCCTCAGAACGGCGCCGCCCACGCCGCAGGTAGACGTGCGGACCAGCTGGAGGCAACTGTAGCCCACCTGAGCACTCCAAGAGGACGTGTTCCATGCCCCAAACCAGCACCAAGGAACACTGTAAACACACAAATGTATATATATATATGTATATATATATATATTTGGCATGCCATATAACATATATATATATATATATGTATATGTCATACACTTACTTATATATGATAGTATTATAGCAACGTTATACAGCTTTTGCAACATGTGTATTCAACATTGTTGTTTAGGTGTTGCTTACACCCTAGCATAACACCCACTGAGGGTGTTCCGACGAAGATCCAAGAATCGTACCAGGCGCCGCATGCAAGACATAAGGACCCTCATTTACGGTTTCACGGAACAACCAACAAGAGGTCACTTTGCCCAAACCGCCACAACCCAAGGCAAACAGCGACACATACACTTACCACCCAGTGCAAAGAATTGACGCAAGGCTGTGCAAGGCTGGTAGTGGTTGGGGGCCCCAATAGGGGGCAACCTTGAAGCGTGGGAGCTCGCTCACTTGAGGTCCATGGGGTCCATTGGAACTAGCCGAGAAGCGACGAAATGGAAGGGGAACCTGAGGTTTAGAATCCTTGGGCACTGGCGATCGGTGTTCGTTTGGAAAGCTAAATGGCACTTGTAAATGGTGGGAACGAACACATCTATCAAGCAAACTGCAACCAGAAACAGACACACACACACACACACCTGCACCAGCTGGGAAGAATCCTGACATCCACCTACAATCTGGAGCATCTTGTCCATACACAGTCCAAGCCGCCGCCCGTAGCATGCGCCGCACCATCCGGAACCGGCCCGCGGTAACAGTGAGCCGTAGCCGCGCGAAGCGGCCATCGAAGTCGATGACCTCCGGGGCCAACTTCTGGCGACATGTTTGAGTGGCTAGGGATGACTCAATGGGCCAATCTCTGAGGGAACCCCCTTTTGGGTTGGTTTCAAAGTGAAAATGGCCTTGTGGACATCCTTGATTATTGGAGACGACCCCCACTACTCCCCTCAAGGAGCGCATGATGGCTGTTTGAGGTCCATGACAATCTGGGGAGTATTGCTTGAACAAACCCTTTGCGGTTTCCCTTTCGGCATGGTTGTGGCAAGTCTCCCTTGCTGTGATACCAAGATCGGGCATTTCCATGACTACTTTATCACTTTTGAAGGGGATTCCCTTCTCACAGAAAGTGGCAATCTAAAGCCAAGTCTCGACAACCATGGAGGGCATGATGGTTTGACCACATTTCTGCGCAGCCCCGACCTCTGCCGACTTCGCGCACACCACGTGGCCGTCCGAGAGGCAGACCCCGGAGAGCAGCTGGCGCAGACAGTCCTCGGGCGACCGCTGAACTTGGCGCCCCACAAGGGCTCACCAAAAAGGAGCTTCCTCTAATGCGGGTTTTGAGGAAACCCATATTAATCTGAAGGGCAGCAAACATTACTAAGAGGCGACTCCTCTGATCATGACTCAAATCAAAGTACCCCACAACCATATGTCAATTTGCTTCGGCCGCTATGGTAATGGTACCCCATTGCAACTCACAGTGCTAGGGCTGAGCAGTTCGCGTTCTATACCAAGAGGAAATCTTCGTGGAGGGACAATCCTTCCTCCAAGAAGGTGGTCTAAGAAGAACCAACCAGCTGTTTACAAGGGCACCAAAAAGGAAAACAAAACACAAATGTTGGGGCCGCATTCCAGGAAAAGCCCATGTCCTGGGTGAGGCTGCTCGACTAATTCGCATAGCGATAAAACATGCAGCAGTTGTACTGCTTGGAGGTGCCCCATTGCTTTTGACAGATTCCCACAGACGAAGCCAACTTGGTGAACACCTGACTAGAGATTGCGCACTGAGGCACTGACACACACGATCTTGAAAAAGATGCCACCCATCATCCATAATTCGGGGGAAAGAACTTCCAGATCGAAGATGAGACACGAAAAAAGTCTATTAAATCAGCGGCCGCCTTGGAAAGGTATCAAATCCTAACGTCAAGACAAAAAGGCGGCCGCACCCATTTGAGCAGAGTTTTTTGGGGAAGGAAATGCTGATGACGTATCAGACGCCTACCGCCGGGCCTACGCCATGTGCAAATACCATGCGGAATGGCCTACGCGAGGTGTATGTCAGGCTTAAAACGCATACGCGGGCCTACGAGGTTGGAGTTTTGCTCTCCAAGTGCCCACGCGGTGTGCGATTCGTGCTAAAACTGGCACGTGCGTACCTACGGGCAACCTGTCAAGTCGAGCCTACGCGGTGCCTATGCGAGGAGCTCCCCAGCCGACTGTGCAAAAGTGGCTACCAGCGCCTACGCGCGTGCAGAAATAAGCCTACGCGGGGCCTGATATGTCCGCTCTCCTTTTGCCCCCTTACTGCTGTTGAAAACTCCGCTCATTTATGGATTGAACTGTCCCTACTCTCCAAATACCCGGGTTGTGATTCTGGCTCAGAATGTTTTGTTTCATGGGCAAGGCTCGGAGGAAGGCGGCTTGCGATCCTTGGCGCAGTTGGTCAACGCAATGTACTCCTTCTCGAAGCGCTTTCCCGGTGAGGTCACAAAGTGCGAGAAGTGGCCGTCCGTAGTGAGCAGCAACAGACCCTCGCTTTCTCCATCCAACCGGCCGGCATTGTGCAATGTTGAAGGCGCGCCGGGCGGGAAGAACTCTGCGGTGCAGGGCTTCCGGCTGTAGCGTTCCTGTTTATGAGAGGAGATCACTCCACGCGGCTTGAAGAATTTCAGGTACCAGTCCTCGTTTGGAGGCCTCAGAAGATCAGTGGCACTGAGAAAAAGGGCACCTCTTTTGACTGTTTGATGTTAAGGAAAGAACAAACAAAAGGGCACCGCGCAACTGGGAGGCACTTCGGCTGCCTCTTCAGTGCCCTCTTGAATTGCCACCACTCTGCTCTTTTGGGCCACCAGCTTCACCGGATCCCGGACACAGACCCCATCCACGTAAACCGCCCCCCGGTGAATCAGTCGCTGCGCCGTGGGGAAGGTCCATCCACCCGCCAGCAGACGCCGAAGTAGCGGCGACGGGGCAAAGCAGAGCCAAGCTGGCCAGAGAAGCAGAAGACAGCCACGCATCTGGCTCCCCCTTCTGGGTCGCAAGGCCTTCTGCCTTTCAGCCAAAGGCCAAGCCAGACAAGCTGAGAGCCACAAACCGCAAATAAGAAATACCCGAGTCAGAAAGCCTTCGTCACTTGTGAGCTCGTTTCAACCCCCTAGGCGAGCTCAGAAAAACAAGACTTGATTGTTAAAACTGTTTGAAGCCACGCCTGTCGCCAAACAAGCCACCTTAATCCACTTCTGCGATTCCGCGCCGCTCAAGGAAGCAAGCTGTATGTGAGCGTGGTGCCTGAACGTTGCTGCCTGTTGTCGTCCAAACTTTCAGTAAATATCGCAATCTGACAGAACTATATGCAAACAGCGTTGGCCAAAGAGCGTGCCTTTCCCGCCTGCTGCTCATACGTTCTGAATTGGGACACTTTCCGTAACACGACGAGCAAGGTGTTGATTCCAGCCGCGAGTCATGACAGAAACCGCTTTCACCAAAAGCGCCCGACACGTGTACACACACACACACACACGCACAAACATGTATATATATGGTCACCCCCCCCCCAGGGCCTACCTTTCTACTTTTTGCATGAAAGAGATTTATTTGCAGATGTTCAGTGTCCGCTTGGTTTGCAGATGCCTTGCAGAAAGCACTGTAATTTACGGTGTTTTTGTGCATTGTTTGATATTGTCTCAGATGTGCTTTCTATACTTGATGCAAAACAGGATTCGAGAAAGCAACAAACACGAAAACGGAAAGCGTTTTCAGATGCAACTTTGTCAGTGTTGAAAACACTGTTATTTGCAGTGATTTTGAAGGAACCTGCAAAAAAGCACCTGTTTCTTACGTTTTTTGATGGTTTCAGCCTCAAAACCTGCACAGGCTGAAAAAATTGCAAAAAATCCAAACCTGGAAGCTCCAAAACCTGCACAGACTCAAAAAAATGCAAAAAATGCAAAACCCAGATACAATGTCAGAGGTCAGGGCTTGATTGGCCTGGACTTTTGCATTTGTTGCATTTTGTTTGAGCCTGTGCAGGTTTTGGAGCCTTGGATGTTTAAAACCTGCACAGGCTCAAAAAATGCAAAAAATGCAAATCCCAGATGCAATGTCAGAGGTCAGGGCTTGATTGGTCTGGACTTTTGCATTTTTTGAGCCTATGCAGCCTTGGATGTTTAAAACCTGCACAGGCTCAAAAAAATGCAAAAAATCCAAACCTGGAGGCTCCAAAACCTGCACAGGCTCAAAAAAATGCAAAAAATGCAAAACCCAGATGCAATGTCAGAGGTCAGGGCTTGAGTGGTCTGGACTTTTGCATTTTTTTGCATTTTTTGGAGCCTGTGCAGGTTTTGAGGCGTGCAGGCTTGGATTTTTTGCATTTTTTTGAGCCTGTGCAGGTTTTGGAGCCTTGGGTGCTTAAAACCTGCACAGGCTCAAAAAAATGCAAAAAATGCAAATCCCAGATGCAATGTCAGAGGTCAGGGCTTGATTGGTCTGGACTTTTGCATTTTTTGCATTTTTTGAGCCTATGCAGCCTTGGATGTTTAAAACCTGCACAGGCTCAAAAAAATGCAAAAAATCCAAACCTGGAAGCTCCAAAACCTGCACAGGCTCAAAAAAATGCAAAAAATGCAAAACCCAGATGCAATGTCAGAGGTCAGGGCTTGAGTGGTCTGGACTTTTGCATTTTTTGCATTTTTTGGAGCCTGTGCAGGTTTTGAGGCGTCCAGGTTTGGATTGTTTGCATTTTTTTGAGCCTGTGCAGGTTTTGGAGCCTTGGGTGCTTAAAACCTGCACAGGCTCAAAAAAATGCAAAAAATCCAAACCTGAAAGCTCCAAAACCTGCACAGGCTCAAGAAATGCAACAAATGCAAAACCCAGATGCAATGTCAGAGGTCAGGGCTTGATTGGTCTGGCTTTTTTCATTTTTTGCATTTTTTTGAATCCGTGCAGGTTTTGGGGCTTCCAGGTTTGGATTTTTTGCATTTTTTGAGCCTGTGCAGGTTTTGGAGCCTTGGGCGCTTAAAACCTGCACAGGCTTTAAAAAATCACAAAAAAAAACAAATCCTTTACTTGTTTCTGAAGAATGGAAGACAGATTGGATTGCTGAGCTTTTTCACAGAAGCATCGTGCTGCAAAACTTTCCAGAAGTTTCTATAAGCGTCTCGGGCCTACTGCTGCAAAGTCTGCAGCATATTGCCTGTGGCCTCCCACAGGTTGACACCCTTGTGCCAGTAAGCATTATCAGTTTTTCTAGACTGTGCAAGTGAAAAGGTAGGCCCTGGGGGGGGGGGGTGAGCATATATATATAAATATGTATATATAAATATGTATATATATATATATGTATGTATATTCATGCACAAGCACATAAAAAAAGGGCGGAGAGCGAACTGGCGCGTGGCCAAACCGGCGCGAACCTTTGCGCGCCTTGCAGCTAGTGCAGTTTGCAGCCGCCCCAGCACAGGTGCCGCAACGTCGACTGCAAGGCCGGCACACACCTCAGAAAAAAAAAAAAAAAAAAACTGCGGAAAATGCGTGGCTCCAGCAAGGTATGTCCTAGGGTGTGTATTTTTGGAAGGAGCCCTTCTTGGCGTGGTGCTAAAGAGGAAACCAAAAGAATGCGACTGATAACGGGGGTGCCCCCCCTTTTTTTTCACAACCTGCATTTGGCATGGCTGAACACGTGTAAGGGTCACCATTTAGAAGCTAATATACACATCTCACATAACCAACAGCTCGGACGTCGTGTTGTCCAAAAGTGGTGCATCGATTGGGGCATTGAGATGGCTTCATCGCCACGGTTCACCCGCGTGACTTGGCCAGCGTGATGCCCTTCGACTGGCGTCCGACTCAAGCTCGTGACATGCATCCCTTGTCTCAGTTCCGGAGTGGGTTGGCCAATAAAGTCCAAACTTGTTCTTTGCCACTGACACGGTTTGACATGCCAATCTCAGGGCAGTCTATGGGCGGTTCAAGAAGAAGCAAGTCCTCTGTCCTCACGCAGTACTGAGTGCCTGTCGAGCTTCACAAATCTGCTCCTCCTATCAGTCAACCTGGGTCCATATTGACCTCCTTAAAGTTAGCCTGAACAATGATGGTTTCAAGGAAACTCACCTCTCCCAGTGGCCTCAATCCCAACCCCTGGAAGAAGACTCGTCCGCTAAGCGGCGCTCTGGGTCAGCATACTTGCCATCAGGGCAGTCCGCCAGGCAGGAGAATTCATCCAGCACATGGCGCGGGTTGGCGCAGGTGAGGCAAGCCTAAGCTCGGTCGCTTGGGACCAGGTGCGCTTTTTTTTGGCAAACACATACTGTTATGGATACGTTACGGTCCTGGTATGTGTCAAAATGGGGGGGTCCTTTCGCTTTCCCTCTAAGCCAACCTGACAAGAGCGACAAAAGCCATATTATTCCATGGAATGCGCATCAAGATGAGCCAAAACAACCAATTTGGTCAAAACTCCACCTGAGGCTCCTGAGGGTCCTGCTATTCCCTTGATCGGTGCCCAAACTCGGTGATCAATGTTTGCTTCGGGGCGAATGACAATCAAGCCAAAGCACAAGCCACATGGCATGTAGGGACTGGCACCTCAAACGGCCAACTTTGTGATGCGCAATGCATGTTGCTAGCAAACATCAACCTGCCGAATGTCTGTTAATTTGCACAAAGATGACCAGTTTGCACATAGCCGAGCGGCGCTGGCTAATCCATCGCAGGTTTTGCATAAGGGATCGCAGTGTTTGCATCGGCCATCGGCTTTGTACCTCGAAGCTTGCAGCACTACCCGAAGAATGGACAGTGCCAATGAGTATTCAGGCCAATTCAGGCCAGTGCAGTGAGCTAAACCACGGAGGCACAAAGATATTGCATTACTTCATTAAGGCTATCCTGACACAAAAGGGCGGCCGGCGATGCGCGCGCGCACACACACACACACAGACACACACACGAGCCAAACCGGACGCAAAACAATGAAAACGTACACATGAGTCTAGCAAACGAATGCCGCAAACTGTCGCAAACAACACGTTTCGGGATGAGATGGGACTAGGATCCACGAAGTTCTCGCAGAGTGGCCGTTGTGCTTGAGTGGCACACGCTTTCTTTGTCTGATTAGGACAATCAATCCTGTGCTGTGCCTGCAGGCCTGGATGTAGCTGCATGTTCCGGGCTCACTGAGCTGCCACTTTCGGCGTACGGGTGCGGATTAGATGCTGGGTTCTGCTCAGGCTTTGGTGTCGGAGGCATTGGACTTGTTTGCTTTGAAGTGGTGCGTCACGCGCGGTGTGCGCGGCTGCGCTCTATGTGTGTGTGTGTGTGTGTCTGTGTGTGTGTGTCGTGTGTTTCTGTGTTTACGTACATCCAAGTAAAATGCAGTCTGAGGTCTGATTTGTTGGGTTCGGGTTCAGTATTGCTAGGAATGGGTTTAGGGTTAATTGACTTGCTGGCCAAGCTTTTTGTTTGGTCTGCTATCGGTTTACAATACTTGTTTTTCTTGATGCACGTGATTGCGCATGTGTACGTGCATCCGTGCAACAAATGAAGGCAATGCAACGAATCCGCAATACTTCCACAATGGCGACACTTTTGCGCTGTTGGGCATAAATACCTCAAGTCACATCTGTTGACAAGCGGGCAACAAAGAACATCAAGTGTGGCTTACGCTTTGGCACACAATTGGTGTTTAAAGCAAGCAAAATATATCTCACACACACACACTGCGAATATCAACGAAGACTGACGGCCTACCTCTCTTTGACAAACAGCCTGCTGCACTGAATGGATTCCTTGGCCAAGCCGCTTTCCTGCTGGACATTCGTCAAGGCAATTACTGCCCTCCAAGGCTTGTCGTGGTCCTCAGATCAGACCCCGTCGAGGAAAAACAAAGCATTGCGTCCTTGTGGGAGATGCACGGTAGCGCGATATTGGCCAAGCGCCACAAGCAAGGGACTCAACCGAGGTCTTCCTCAAAGTTTCTGTCTTAGACACTTTCCAAGCCGTCAATTCAAAAACCAAGTGCTGCACTCGTCTTTCAAATCTTCAGCTACAACAGCTAGGATGCCAATGCGACTCATGTCGACTGCGAGGGTCCAGACCAATGGAACGCGGGTGTGGTTTCGCTGTTGGGACATTTGCGGGTCATGAGTCACCCAGAATAGTTGCACAGAGCAAGCATAATATATAATATTGTATATATATATATATATGTATTATCTCTCCGGTCGAAACATAATTTCCATCAGGCTCGTGTCTGATTCCCAGTTTCCTTCACAAGGTTGCCGAGCGCATGTGACTCACAATCAAAACTTGCCAAACCGTTCGCCCCAAAATAATGATAACGAAGCAAAAGGGCAGAAAGCTGCGCCTGTTTATGGATGGGACTCGCCCCGCTCACCTTCAACCCAGGTTTGATTGTGGCTAACCTTGGGCTGAAAGGGTGTTCAAAACCACCACGCATCCAGGAAAATCACCCTGATGCAAGCAACACAGCCCAAACCATCGGGACACCAAAAACCAAGGAAACCTTCAGGAAACCAGACAAACAATACACAAACATGATACAGGGGGGCCCTTGCCCCGTCGGCTCGGGACTCGTCAACTCGCCAGGCGTCGGCAGCTGGTGCAGTTCAGGGCCAAGCCCTCGCAGCTGCCGCAGCTGGCGTCGCAGGGCTGGCAGTTTGCTGACGCGTCCGCGTACCTTGCCAGGGTTGCCATGGAGTCTTAAAATTTGGCTGGCTTCAAATGGCATTGGTGTCAAATGGAATTGGCTTTGAAATGGAATTGGCTTCAATTGATTGGCTTCAAATTGGTTGGACACGGTTGGTCTCAACTTGAAGGGCCGTCCAAATTAGGCGCATGAAAAGGCGGAATCTAGGCCGCCAAGGGTGCAAGGGGCCATACTTTTGACAACCACTTTATTAATTTATCGGGTCCCTACTTCGGACCCTTTCGTTTCAACAACCGTCATAGTGATATGCCTCTCTTTGACCACCTGCTGGAAGACTTGAATGAAACTCCTTTTGACATGTCCAAAGGACCGAGGTCGTATTCCGAAAACTCGGTTGAGTTGGACTACAAAACAAGTTGGGGGGGGACAAATTCCGGATGGACAAACCATCTGCACCAGTTGGATGGTTGAAACTCCAATGCATGCTGGGATAAACCACCTATTCAACCGCTGAAGGAATGTGTAGGATTTAGACCTAGCATCGAGTGCTTCGACAAACGGACCACTTCCTGCGAAGCCCTCTCGAGCTATGCAAAGCCTTCAATGCAGCCCAGGTCTGTGCTCCCGCCATACAAGACACGCTGACTAGATTCATGCCTTTACCAGCACGCACATGGGATAACCTTGTGCTGGTATATTCAAAACACATAATATGGAGACAAGCGGTTGGAGCAGGGCACGCAACTCTTCAACTCATCAAGCTCACGGGTCACTGCGTGTTGTTACCATGTGGGATAGTGGATAGAGGCCCCCCCAAGCAATTGAAAAGAACACCAACATAACAACCTGAAAGTTCATACTTCGTCCGCGGACCAGGAGCATCGAGAGATTTGCGAGCAGGATTCGTCTTGAAATGGTGGACCACCTTTGGTTGAGCGTGAAAGGGAAAACCAAAAGAAAACCGGCCATCTTAGGTGACCATGATTTTGGGAAAGGCCTAAGAGCTGCTGCCCCAGTCGCTTGTTCGCGCCGCAGGAATTCAGGCAGGTGGTGCCATCCAGGAAATTCCCCTTGTTGCAGGAGGAACACGCCGTTGCCACCCCAGCGCAGCTGCCGCAGGAAGCGTCGCCTCGCTTCTCGTGGCCGGTTTGCTGGAACATGGCTTGGGGCCAGGGCGGAGGTTGTACACCTGAAGATGATCTGCAAATGATCTAACCAGGGGAGTGAGAAAGGAACAAAAAAGGGCGGTCTGTTTCACTTGGGTCACCACCAGGATTGAAAGGTGAAACAGTTGAAAACGATTGACGGATCTTGAGGATTGGGAGCGAACCGGAACACGAGAACTATCTGAGACATAGGAAAAACCGCCGAGCAAAATGAGGCGATTTGACTCAATCACGCACATCGTGTAAGTACCGAAACAGCTTCCAAAAAGAAAACAACATACTGTATCTTGAACGACGAACACGCAAAGCGTCAACCCTGTCTTCCGGACAAGCACGGCACTGAAAGTGGTCGAATTTGTTTCAAAACAAAAAAGCGCTGACAGGACCGAGCGGCAAGGCCGACAAACCAGCTGCTCATCCGCGAAGTGTGCAGCAGGGCAGCTGTCCACGCACGCCTTAGGCATGCCCGCTCTTGGCAGGGCCAAGTGGCGAGATGGTTGCCGCTTATCTGGCTCAACAAATCCAGGAAAGCTTCTGACCACGGAGGAACAAACCCGTTGGATTGAAAAGGCCCACAAACCAAAAGTACAGGATCCCCTCTGAAATGCAGCATCCCTTTGAATCGACCAAGGGCGCTCTTTCTAAGTCAAAACTACACTCCAGCCAGTTGCAACTGCCTCCTACTAGTCCAATTCGTTGGTCTGGCCCCAACTGGCAGAAGTCTAGTCCAAAAAGAAGACCACATATCTTTCATGGCAGAACCCAAACTCGCATGCCGTTCTTAAAACATGATGACTCGTACACCCGTCAGCAATTGCAGGTGTTGCAACATGGACTGGGCACTGAGTATGTCAACAGAACGCACGCTCCGATTTCAATTGTCAAATGCACTGGTGACACCTGAGCCATAATCAAAACCCGGTATTAAAATGGTCTACCCAGAACCATGTGAAGAATCACCAAGGCGCCCGCAACTATTTCTGGCTGGGACTGCCCCTTACTAACCTTCATCTACCCGGGGTTTGATTGTGGCTCACCTCACGACCATGACACTGAACTATCCGCCTTAGCATCCCTGGCCCAGCTCGAAATGACCAAAGGATGGGAAGCTCTTTGCCAAGATGCCGTGCCATCTAAAACCTGCGGCTGACATGCGGTGGCGTGCATCTGTGCCACAGAGCCGTGCAAAAGGCCTAATAACAATCCATATTGTTTCAGGGAAGCAATTATTCGGAGACGCTAGGTTGTGACCTGTTCAGTGTTCAACTACACACATTCATGACTCAATGAACTCATGCCTTCTTGGGCCAACAGAGTGTGCAAGGTTACGCTTGTTCAACAACTTGCTCAATTCCAAAATGTTACTTTGCAGCCCTTTAGGCGACATGGGAAGGTAGGGCACACTGATTCAAGTACAGTTTGTGCGTGGACAGTGGAATATTCGAGGTTTGCGTAAAACCGCTGTCTGGTCTATGGGACCAACATGGCCGCGGGCATGAAAGCAATGCAACTAAAACCATGCATCCAGCGTTGAAGATGCCAGCTTGCAGACCGGACGTGCGCGCATGTGTGTATTTGTGTGTGGGCGTGGACGCCTGGGAATTTATGCGTGTGTGTGTGTGTGGGTGTCTGTGTGTGTGTGTGCTTGCTTTGCGCGTCAAGTCAATGACACATCACATCAACACAAAACAACACAGCCCTGGTGTAAACACCATGATTGGACAAATGACAAACACCAATCATACAAATGAAAGTAGCTTGGTCAATAATAAGATTGACATTAGCGAGAATGTGAGTGTATCTGATGATTACCAACACTGTGTTCATGCTTGTTTATTTTCAGAAACCAAACCATGTGTCATGTCCACCAACATGCAACTCGTGCTTGTGCTAGTCGGCACTGATGAAATGCAAGCTTCCCTTCTGTGGAGAATGAGCGCAATATTGAGGCTTCATTGCACCACACAACTTAACGATATGTCCACTTGCTAACCAAGCGTTGGTGAATTATGACCCACGGTCGCCAGTGCGACATTTGGGTCTGCAGCAAAGCACCCCAGTAGTTGTGATATTCATATGTACCTATATATATATATATATAACATTGTACATATGATTCGTACTATGATCCTCACTTCCTGAGTGGACTCGCCAAGAAAACGTCTAGACTTGCTGCTTGCCACTAACACGGTCTCTCAAAAGGTTTGAAGTTTACGAATTGAGGGGTGAGGATGCTGTTACATGCACCCGCTGCTTGAACCTAGCGCCATTGCACGACACGTCAGGCTGGCTCACTCTGACTCACAAACTACTTGGCCGACTGACTCCGACGAACCTCTTGATTATTGGGTGGGTGGGTGGGTGGGTGGGTGGGTGGGTGGGTGGGTGGGTGGGTGGGTGGGTGGGCGGGCGTGGGTGGGTGGGTGGGTGGGTGGGTGGGTGGGTGGGTGGGTGGGTGGGTGGGTGGATGGGTTCGCTTAATTGCTTGCTTGCTTGTCCGGCTCGGTTGAGGGCTTGATTGCTTGATTGTCTTGTTCGGTTGATGGCTTGATTGCTTGATTGCTTGATTGATAGATTGATTGGTTGATTGGTTGATTGATGGATTGACTGACTGACTGGCTCGTGGCGTGGATTGCTGAACCGACGGCTTGGAGGTTGGGCTGACCGTGGACTGAAAAATGGGGCCGTTTCGGCACGGGCTATTTAGATGTGGATCTCTCTCAAAAACTAGTAGGCTGTTCCTTTTGGCTTCTCACTGAAGTCGCACACACAGTTCTGTATTCTCTAATTTGAGACAAGCCCGTGTCTGGCCAGCTCTTAGTCCAGGAAACCAGGCAAGGCTTGATTGACTAGCGAACGCAATGCGGGATTGCCGAGATCGAAACCTTGTGACAAACTCGAGGGAACAAACACCGACACCCTGGCATGCCAAACAAGATTGTAAGCGAAGAACCGCCAGTTTGAGCCATATCCAGCTGCTACGTTTGACGTGCTGCATTGACCAGACAAGAACGAGGGGCGCATGCTTGTTTGAGCTGGAGTCGTTGAAAAACTCCTCACCTTTTGTCACTTGTTTTCCCCCTTAGAGCGTCGACTTCATGTGACATACTGAATGGCTCTGCTAATGGAAAAACAGCTTGGGCAAAAGTCGGAGATGCAGTACTAACCAGGACAAACATTACGGCGCTAAACGCAAAAAGGCGCAGGGTCAGATTCAACGGTTGCTCCTTGTTTAATGAATTAACCAGAGATTCAACAAAGGTGAAATCAACTTTTCCGGAGTTTCCACAGCAAGCTCAACAAGCCTGTGAGTGCGCACGAGCCAAACGTGATGCCAAACCTAGAAACCCTCACTACGCTTTCAAAAGTCAAGCAACACAAAAGGTATTTGGATTGGCGCCGGTTTACACCCACACACACACACAGACACAGCCCTGACTGGAAGGCATGCGCGCCCTGAAGCCTGGTCATACATGCTGTTCCAGGCAAGCCATGGTACAAAAATTGGGGTTTCATCTTCATGGATCGTTTGCCCCTCTCCAGCTAGACCCCTGCGCAGATTAACATGAAGCCCCAAGAGCCGATCCCTTTGTGGAGGAAGCTTTTGAACCGCTTTGGGGGTTCCATGTCAATTTGCAGTGGGGGGATGATGCGCACACACAGCGCGTCCTTGGGAGCTGTGCAGCTGGTGCAGTTGCCAGGTGCTCCTCAAGCAGCCCCCAAATGGCCGGTTTCCGTTGGCTTCCCTATAGATTTAACCCCCATGACTCAAACAAATGCGCACATCTGAATTAGGCATCTTTCTGGGATTTTGGGGAACCAACATAGACTGTAACATAGACATAAATAGACCAGACACCAGGGGTCCCGATTGAATTAACGAAACAGCATCCAGTTTGCCCTTGTACAATGGACACTCTGGGACAGAAAGAACGGCAGAGTATGCTTGCACAATGGTCAGCATGTGCACAATTCCAGCAGTGCGCATAAACCGTAACAAAATTAGCTTTCAAAAGATACTAATCCAACCCGCTGGCACGTTGCACAAATAGTGGTTTGAGGTCCTGTGCGATCTGCTGATACTGCTCTCAGAAGCCCAGTGGCCATGGAAAAGAAGGATACCTGCCTTTTTCAAATAGACAAACCCTTCCTGAAGGAAAAGGAAACCTGGTGCCACTGGGCATGGTTGCCCACTGAAAGAGGGCGTCTACGCTTTTGCGGGGGGCCCGGCAAACGGCAAACCGCAGGGCTTTGCCATCTCGGGGTTCATTGGGCATGGTCTAATCCTACAAGATGGAGTCACGTTGTTTTGGGGATCCCCTGAGCATGTTCAGTTCAAGGAAACACTCACTGTGTAATCTCGCCTTACACCCACTCTGCATGCAGAAATTCTGAGACGTGCACATGGCACTTGAAAAAACAGCTCAAGAACATGCTGCCAAAGTGCCGGCACAGGTGTGGCAGTGCGTCTCGCACATCTGGCAAATGCCGGCCTGCTCTTTTTTCCCCCGAGGAACGCTGGAAGCGTAATGTAGCAAGATGTAGCAAGTAGAATCAATATCACTTGCCATGTGAATGAGCCAACAGAAATCCCGAGGAAGACGTCCAAGCCGTCCAGGGTCGGGGTGGCTTAGCTTGCATATGTGCTCTTACGGCAAATGCTGCTCGTTGTGCGCTTCCGGTGTCAAGCATACATGGCTCTTGTTCTTCCTTTTTCAGAGGCTCTCTCGTTCCTGGAAGGTCCCTACGCGTGTCATGAAGCATTGAAGACTTCGCAACTTTGGCATTGATTTCAGCAGCATGTGTCAAAGTGGAGGCCACACCATGGCATACGGTTACAAGGTGCCTGCCGAACACAAAGGGGTCCCCTCTTCCTCGCCTTGCACCGGGCCCCCAGTTTTCAAAGAGAAGGTCGTGCACTGCAAATTAACACCGAGGTTCTAAACATACTGTTTTGGGGATCCATGTAGCCCATCTGATCTGAGCAAATCACTGGGGATCCTCATCAGGGGATTTCGCCCGTGTCACTCAGTGAGCAAAAAATCGCCTCATCTGGGAACTTGCTCTTGGGGCATCGCAGCTTGCAAACGCTGCCGTCCAGAAAGTACTGCTCCTTGCAGCCTAAGTGCTCATTCGCTCATTGGTGCCTCGAAACATAGGGCCCCTCACAAACTGTGTGCATTTTTTCGGTTCCAAGTGAACCACATCAAGCAGGCATCCTCAAAACGTCACACCAACAAAAATATCAGGCAGGATTGCGGTTCCCCAAACTTATGCGGCTCTCTGAACTTGTCCTTGGTGGTGGAGCCTCCCCTGACATCACCGAAGCTCGATTATTATGCAACTCCACGGCCAATTGGTCACCAAGAAGTCGGTTGCCACTTGGTTTGGCAGCTTGTGGATTGTGTCAGACTGTCAACCAGCGAACGCCATCGGATTGAACGTCGGGGCACTGGTGCAAGAATTGGCTCCTTCACTGCAGGTGAAGCAGTTGACGTCGCAGTTCTCGCACCTCGAGCACGCAAACTCCGACACAAAATAGGTGTGATGAGTGCAAGTGAATGGGGACCAAACTAGAACAAGTGCACGTTGCCTCCAGTGACTCGACCTGAACAGAAGCTGTTGCTGTGGGGCGTCTTTTCTGGCAAGCCAAATGGCAATCCGGTAGTTGCCAACCACATTGAGGTTTGCTCACCAGGTGACTACTGTTGAAAGGGGGCTGAAGAAGCATGACATTGATCCCAATCAATCACACATACATGTGAGACCCTCGCTGTTGCAAGCGGGGATCTGGTGGAGTTCCCGAGGTATCATGATAGCTTAATATGGTTGGCATTTCCTTTATTTTATATTATCCGCAGGGAGTAGATGGAGTAGGGAAGCCTGTTGTCCACTTCCGGCAACCCAGGACCCAAACGTTCAACAAATGTTGCGTTCTCCAACAATCAGGACAGCAGCCTGCGGCTGCCTCCAGCAATACACAGTACTGGCCTGCACTTAACCTGCAACGCAACCTGATGCTTAGTGTGAAACACCTGTTGCACACCAAAAGCCAATCTCCTACTTCAGCCTGTTGAAACCATCAAGATTTGGAAGTGGCAGGATTGGAGTCGCAAGCCAAAAGCGCACTGTACTGGCTAGCCGTTTGAAGAGTCTCCACTAATATATACAGCTGCCGTCTCTGGCCGTTGACGCATTGTGTGCTCTCGGCAAACACCGTCCATGATCCAAACGAATCAAGGGTAAGTTCGGTCAATGGAGGGCAAGTGCATCCGTCTCCAACGAAAAGGCAGTGACCTGGTAAAATCTGATGGCCCTTGGCTTTCTGTGCCTTCACTTGTCAAGAAAAGAGTGGCTCCCGTCGATTTGCAATGATCCCATTGCATCAAGCCTGGCCGATTCAATCGAAACAAAAACTGAAGAAGGCAGTTGCTGAGTTGCTGGTGACTCAACTAGCAAAAGCCCTATGCTACCAGCAGCCATGTTCAAGAAGCTGAAATTTCACGCTTTCTGGAACCTCGTAAAGCTAAGTTGTACGGCTATTACAATGTTTTGAGCCATTCAACCACACATTTGATACTGATAACTGAGAGTGGCTCAAACTGACGCCCAGCGGGCTTCCGCGATGGGGGTCGAGGCGATGGAGAGTAAACATGTTCAAGCAGCTGCAGGGAAGCTACATTATCTCATCAGCACATGTTGCCCCCGACTTTTTCGGCGCCGCGCCTGCCCTCCTTTGCATACTTTCCCGCGGGGCATTTGGACTTGCACACGGAGCCGTCCAAGAGGTCGCCCTCGCGGCAGCTCGTGCACACCTGAGCCACTGAGGCATGGCCAGACCAGAGCCTCGACGACGCAAGCAACTCCATCCCGGTTGCCCAGTGACCGGCGAGTGGAGAAAAGGGAACCATTTTTGGGGATGACCATTTTTAGTGGGACCCCTTGCTGACCCTTTAAGTGCTCGAAGACCCGCCTGCAAATGAACACGGAACCCCGAACAAATGGCCCCCCAAAACAAAGAGTCCGCAAAACGTGGGTTGGGGCTTGCATGAGGAGGTATGGCGACCTAGAAAAACCACTTGAGATCTAGCAGTGAACCTGGTTGCCTATAGTCACTCAGGCCAGTCAGTCGTTTGGTCGAGAGGGGTTCTCTTGACTTCTTGCAGTTGCCATTACGAGCCCATGCTCCAAGGCTTGCTTCTGGCCGGGATCTATCCTGGCCGGATGTGTTGTTCATACAAGTGTGTCAAGCAAATGCCTTGTCAAGGTTGCGTTTGCACGGTCAACAACGCACTCATCTATCATGCTTGGGATTGCCTGTTGAAAGCATAGTTTGCTTAACTTGTTGTGAGCAGCAAAACAGCATGATCTATTCAGTGATAGACAATGTATCCCACTCTACCATGTCTGCAAAGTATCATCCATGCGACATAGTGTTTGACGTGGCAAAATTGGGTTGTGCCCCTGGTTCTTTGCGCTGATGTCCTTCGGCTCCCGGTGTCCTCCCCAAACTGATCATCGACTCCAGTCAGTTGCTTCCACATTTCCCTCTCCGAATGTGCAGCTCCAATGTGGTTAGCGCCGAAGCGCGCGGTCAGTGCCCGCGCAGGTCAAACAGGATGTGTGGCAGAACTCGCAGATCTTGCTGCTGTTTGCGAACTTTCCGGGCGGGCATTCCTGCAAGCAGTGTGGCAAATAGAAAAGGACACTTCTTTGCGAGCAGCAGCTAAGGAAAATGTACTGGAAATGACATTCGGAGCGGCACAAACTCTGGTGGAATGATGAAATGATGCATGTGGCTAGTATCAGCTGTGCTGTTCAACATGGCGGGTTGGATCCTAATGACCTGACACCGTGCGTATCGCCAGGATTGCCTTGGGACCTTCTTCAATGAAGTGCAAAGAGACACCGAGCTCAAATATCTCAAAACCACGATTTGGAACCTTTCAGAACTGCTCTCAGTTTTGACTCCAGTATTTTGCTCAGGAGCTCGCCGCTCCTTGTCGTTGTGCTGGTAGTGTCTGTTGTTGAGTTTTCGACAACCACCCAATCCACCTTAGACCTGCAAATTCACAAACAACAGTTTTGTGGTGGGGGTCGATAAGGGCCAAATTGTTTTGACCAATCTCCCCCGGCTGGCAAGAACATGCTGCCCTGCTCAACATGCCAAAACTAAATCAACAGTCCAAATGCGAGGCCCAACCACCAAGCCATGAACATCATCGGTTTACACAAAGCCAGTCCAACACGTAATTACAATGGGGTTGTGAGGTACCTTTGAACCAAATTGCCTCATCATCATGGTAATTATATGTTTGTCCACCTGCCACGGCAACCTTCAGCAATTGGGGGTTGGTGTGCCTTCCCTGTCTCTGGACCTTCATTTGGATTAGTACTCCACGACAGGAACGAACACTCCAAAATGGGTACCATCTTCAAGCCACTAATCGCAAGGGTTTAACGGAATATACAGCCACTAGAAAGACTTCATATATGAAGCGTATATACTATGTACCCCATTTTCTCCTGGGGGCAGTCATTTGGGTTAGTGGATACCATCTTCGAAACACCCATGCTATGGCAGCAGCTGCTATGTTGCCAAGTCTCCACGACGCACGATGATACATCCAAGACATCTTCTGCTTTGCAAGCAATGCACGACTTGGCATCACCAAAGCACTCGCTGCAAGAGACGTCGCACGGGATGCACCTGTGCTGCTCCTCATTATCATACTGCCCCTTGGAGCATTCGCCTCGAGTTGTGGTGACAGTGGTCGTGGTCTCTGTCATCGTTGTAGTGGTCTCTGTGACAGTTGTTGTGGTGAAGGTGGTCGTTGTCCTTAGCTGAATTTGCCTTCCACCAAAAAGGGACAATGGATACTAGATGTCATGTTATTCACAGTCTCATACTATCAAATTGTGAATTTCCACAGCAGTTGGAGACGGTGCACAGGGTTTAAACATAACCAGACCATCGAAATCAGGAAGCATGACGACACTGTTCCTCCTGTCCGTTGTCATCAAGGCTAAAAATTCAACGACTCCAAGCACATGTGTATGTCCTCCTATCATTCGTTCTGCTGGAGATACAACCCATTTTGGCGAGCCCCCGACATTGTGAGACAATCACATTGTTGTACTTCCTTCCGAATGGAACATCCTCTGCAGACTAGTCGTCGTAAAGTGACGTGATTGTCAGTGTTTGATGTGTAGCTCGCCTCTGAATCACGGTTTGACGAGCAACCCTTTGGTTTGAGGAAAAGCGCTCAAAATAAAACTTGTGAGTAAGACCAGCACAAGTGCCGAGTTTTGCCGAGTAGATCTCGTTTCGGGAGCATTGGGGCGAGTCACTGCTCCCCGAATAGAGAATCCTAAAATGCCCAACTCAACTGATCGCGTACAGTTCTATGACATCCTACAATAGCTTGGCAAAGCGGCCACTGGGTGAGTCTCACCAAGCGTCACTGTGGTGCTTTCGGTTGTTGCTGCCGGTGTGGTGGCAACCGTAGTGGCAACCGTGGTGGGAGGTTCCGTGGCGACGACCGTGGTGGCGGCTGCCCTGAGTGTGTCAAGCTGCAACGAGCCGCTTGACATCCATTCAGGTCTGGCCCTAGCCAAAAACAGCGAAATCATCAATGATGGATGGCATAAGAGCCATCATCCCTATTTAGCCTGGGAATGGAGTGGACTGCGACATGTGCTAAAAGGGCGTTGGGCAGCGTTCAAAAAGCGACCTTTGTCGATAGGCTGATGCCTATCAATCGCTTGGACTCGCACAACACCCAATGACAGTCCGTCATTCTCACCCAAATTATCCCTTTTGAAGTGGGTACTCAAACACCATCGGTTGTTGACCGCATTTGGTTGGGAAAGGGTCCAATAATATGATGCTCAATTGATGTTAACTGTACGTATTTGCATGTCTGTATAGAAGACCTGAAGCATTTATAAGTATGTATACATCACAATGTCAGGTGCATACGCAAACTCTTACGTTTATCTGTCACATGAGGCTCATTCGATTTGAGACGCTGCAGCTGTGCATATTCTCAGCTACATGTTGATGGCCATAATGAATCCATCGGGAATATTGGGCTGTTGGCCATATGCGCTTTGGACAAGGGCCATGTTTGCACACATAGGCCACATGCATAAGAGTCAGCTGTCTAGATATCAACGGTTTGCATATGGGGGGTTGCCAAAACCAGAGGGGCCCCTTTGGGGATCCCCTTCACAAGGTGGCACTAGGGCTGAAAAGTTGCCACATGTTTCACAACCCCCCAAATGTTATCAAGGGGGGCATCAACATGCACAAACCAGCGAAGGGCAACTTTGTTGACTCTTTGCTTTTGACACCCAGAAGGGCAAACCCGTATCGGATCGGAAAGGGCGAGTCAGCGAGTCGCTTTGCGGTTTGGAGCTGCCAATGCGGGCGAGCTCTTTGGTGCTGTTGGAGAAGCAGCAAACAATGGCGATAAGTGGCAAGGCAAGGGATTCAAACCCCACCTATAAAACAACAAGAAACGAAGAAACAACCAGTGGTATTCTCAAAGGAACACTGCAAATACAATTGCGTGAAGCTCTGAAACACTGACGGGAGCAACTTATCTCGACGTACATTTTGTCCTGAAAAGCTACGTATTATCAGCGCTTATGTGGGATGATGCTAAGTCAAGAAAGCCCGTGTGGGGATCCTGAATGCCAGCAGTCCTGATAAATCCTGACAACATAGCGGTGACCATTTGCCACAAGCAGGCATCTGAGTTTGCCTCAAAATGGGAAGCCTCTCCCTTTCCCAATTTGTACGTGGCTTTGAGTTTTGAGACAAGTCCGAGTTGGCAGTGGCAGCCGAGGCTCGTGGTTGCCGCTGGAGGCTGTGTGGTGGAAGGCGCTGATGTGTTCTCCGGGGCCGAGAAGGGCGGAGGAACCTGAATGGTGGCCTTGGGCATGGATTCAAATTTGTAAGTCTGGCCAAAGGCTGGCCATGCTCGGCCTTTCCGGCTTCATTTTGCGTGGAATGAAGTAAATGCGACCCTTCGCGGGGAACCCTTTTCAAAGTTTCACCAAATGGGGTCTGAATGTCAAAATGAGCATCGGTGCTTATCGTGGAGAACGCATTCACTTGAAAGGGCTTTCCAGGCCATAATAGCTGACTGCTGGGCTTTGGGGCCTGGCAGTTTACTAATAGAATATTTATCTTGGCCGGCGTCATACTGTCTAAGTGAACGAGCTTCCTACAACACAGGTCGCACCCATTCTTGAACCTTCCAATTTGACGCAATCAGCTGGACGGCATCCTTGAGGCTGCACAATGAGCCAACATGGATTGCTCAACCGCCCAACATCCAGTCAGAAAGATGCTGCAACACGGTCACGCCGTTTGCTCATGGACCTTGGCAGCCTTCACAGCTCTTCTCACTTAGTGCTGGGTACGTCATCTCTCCGGCGTCTTGGCAAGGGGCCGACCCATCGGAGGAAACGTCCGCGCTCAGGGTTGCCGCGTCGAGGCGTGCGGCATGCCTCACGCCATAGCCGATGAGCCATGGAGAAACATATTGCTTCCTCAAAAGGACATGGGGAGATTAGTGACTCGCCGGGTCTTTTCCCAGACAATTTGGTGAGTCCCTCATGTCCCTTGGGGAGGGGGGAGCCTTTCTATTTCAGAAGGCCATGATAGTAGTCGGCACGCATGTGTAGACGATAAGCAATGCCCCGCAATGAACCATCATGGGTTTCCTGGTCTTCCGATCAGTGAGCTCGCCATAAAGATGAATCAGCATAGGGCCCGCAGGATGCACGCCTCATGTTCACCAGTCACAGTCTTCCGCAAAGCCACTTCATACAGGGCATTACATGCGTTTGCAACGCGCATCGGGGGTAAGCAATATGCAGAGTCGACATAGAGTCTTGACCGAGTTCAAAAGCTGCTCTGCAGAAAAGCGCCTCCAGGGATGTGTCCGAACTAAACGTGGCACACAAGACATCCCTTGCATTTTCCGGGCCGGACCAAGAGATGATATTCAACGCTACCAAAGGGGACATCGAAGCAAGTTTGCATACAACAATCACCGGGACTTTTGGCTGCGCCTGTGGCGCCGCATCAGAGCGCTCTCTTCAAGCCTGCTCAAGGCACGAGGCACGAAACACCTGTCTTGTATGGACTCATGGCATATGTTCAGATCTTGCTTGAAGGCGTGGTGCCAAGGGCGCGAGAGGGAGCAGGTATACAACCACACTGCAGTGGTGTGCCACATGCGGTCGTCCTTGCCCGTGCATCAACTGTAAGTTCACAACAGTTGCCCTGAGCCCATCAAAGCTGGCCGGAGCTCAAAAGTGAAGTCAGAATGAAGTGATGTACTCACAAACACACAGTCTTGCATGTCAAAGCTTGGGGAACAGCCCCGATCCCCATTTGTAGGTGTTGGGTCAGTTGAAATAGATGGCACTGGTTGCAGTGTGTTTATGTCATCTGAAGCACGATCAAAACATGGGTAGAGGAATAGGGGATGGTCCCAACCATAAAGAGGTGCAGCCACCGTTCTTATTCTTTACAGGACTTGGGTAGATCCTTGAGTACTAATAGGTTGTGTTTTCAAGGGCGTTCAGGGGAAACACAAGCAACACCACCACTTGCGGCGAAGGGAACACCCAAATACAAACTAGATGAGTGACCTTTTGTGGACGCAAGGTCTTCTGCCAATATCAGAAGACACAAAGATCCGCAATCCGTAGTGGGACGAGCCGATGCAAACCAAACAAAACGCATAAACTCATGGCACGCAGCGTTTTGAGGGGAAACCTTTTTGTCGCGGGGTTGTTGTTTTTTGGATTGAATCTAAAAGCAAACCACTTGTGTGTAGGATGTGTATCTCATGAACAAAACAAAAGTATAGGGCATATAGTGAAGGGCTAAGTCGAATTGGAAAACTTCGGGGGAGGCGGATCAATGGGGCATTTAGCGGGCTTCGCTTGGGCTGATCATGCCGATCCAAGGATGAACCTCCCATGGATCGCCGTGGGTTGACTTCTGACGGCCTCAGTCAGGGGCGTTGCCTCGGTTCGGCGGTGTTTTATGGCTTTCCTTTAAAGCAACCACCTCAATAACAACACACACCCAGCTCATGGCAAAACAACCTCATGAGAGGCGCCAGGTCAACATCGCCAGTTGTGCATCGCGCCTGTCGACACTCGAGGCAGCACAGGTGAACCTGGTCTGTCAAAGAGTTTCGACAAAATGAATCCTCTCACACATCATCTCTGAAGACAAGCCATCTAAGCTAACCTCCAATTGGAGCATAGACAAAGTACAATCATGACCGCCTGCCCCACTCATTCCGGCTAGTCAGAATTCATAAGCCAAGTCAGGGTCGCTTGTAGAACAGCCTCACTCCCGATAAGAGCCCATGCAAACGCGAAGCATGTTTTGCGCCTTTGGTGGAGGTGGTGACGTGACGTATGTGTTGGCCGTGCTCAACACACTGGTTCAAAACAGAACCCTCCACCGAAAAAAACAAGCTTCCAGAAGCAGAAGTGGCCAAACAAGAATGAAGGCAGCCATAGCAACTAGCAATCTAGCGGCCAACGAGCGACCAGCCGCTCTTGCAAATCAAAACTACAAAAAAAAAACACCAATGCTTCAAGCTCGCAAACCATCTAAGATTGTGATCATGCTTCACCAATGCAACAACCATGCACGCCTTGCATACCTGCGCTCTGTCAAATCAACCATGCGGGCAGCTCATCGGGCGAACACACATTCACATTTGCTATGCAAAACCAGCTAGCCAGCAAGCAAGCAATGAGCAAAGACAGCAACAATGCGCACGCAAGAAAGCACCGACACCAGGACAAACAAGCTCTCGAGAAAAGCAATACATGTCAAAGCTAAGTGAATCCAGGCCCAGCAAGTTGCGCAACGCTAAAACGGACTCAAATAGATTCACCACGTCCCCTCATGGCCTCCAAAGCAGCACCGAAAGGGCCCATCGCATGCCGTCGTTGACGTTGACCAACGAACCTGGGCAAACAAACAGAGATTCAAGCCGATGCTCGGTGAAAGTCAGAAAAGCCGAGCAGAATCTGTCTCAATCCGCGAAAAGCTGGATAATTTGACTGTTTGACTTCTCAAACATCACGAAGAACCGACTGTGCTTACTTGTGTGTGTGTGTGAAACCAAGCTTACTCACTCACAACTTGTGTTTCTTGGTCGTTTGAGAATCATGTTGCCCCGGGGTTTCTTAACTTGCTGCTGCTCTGCCCTTACGCTGTCGCAGGAGTCTGCTATGTGTCGCATGCAACTCAATCTGGGAGGAAGTGCGAGCCAAGCCGCGCTCTTTCGTCTAGCCGCGCGCTAGGCGAGGATCACGCATTGTGTTGGGGAAACCACGAAGTGAGCCGGCGATGACTTGAGCCAGCCAGCTCTGTGCACCAAGCAGGCCTCACATCAGGCAAGCTATCACACTAACCGGGACTCAAAAACTGCCAGCATCTGCCAGCGAAGCGGGTTGCCAAATAGTTCACCCCTGCTCCGCAAGGTCGCTATAATTCACCCCGATCTATGAAGCAGTGCCTGTAGCCAGAAGAGGAAGCTAACATTTCAAACGATTTCAAACGCGTCTGTACCCTGAACACATGTTTGCGGACGTTCATTGAACAAACACGTACGGTATTAAGAACATCGCGGGGCGCTTGCTCGGGCAGTGCATCTCACGGGCATCTTGTTGCGATCCTTGTGGCCTGACAGCGACAAAGGTAAATCAAACTCGTAACCGACCCAAACACCAGCACTGAGCTCGATTCACCAAACAGGCACTCGAAGTTGGCTGCAAACGTCAAATATACCTACTAGATTGAGCGTGGGACTATAACCTTTCTTAAGTACTTGTTCACTACTTTAGTTGGTGTGGCGCTAAACTTCGCCACTTTGGGCTGCTCGCAAATCCCTCCTTGAAGAGAAACACATATACCCATCCAAGCATGAGTGCTTTACTGCTTGACACACTTCAATGCTTCCAATTATCTAGAGATTAAGTCCCTACTTGTTGAACCACTGTTTTTTACAAAACAGGTTTCAATGAATCCTGAATGTGTCATGGCTTTCTGGAAACAAGGACCCGGAACAACAGGGGAGGGTGTATATCTTCCCCCAGAAATTCCACGCCCGGCTGTGGGCACGCGGCCACCACGGGATCCCGGAGCCCCTCGCGAGGGTTGAAGCGCGAATGCGTGGCTCTCCGACTCGAATTGAACTCAAATTCAGGAAAGTCATGGCAACCCAGGCTTCACAAATTCCTTGGTGTATATATATATATATATGTATAAACATATGTATGTATGTAGATATGCATATATATATATATATAAAAGCCCCAGCAAGGGTCCATAGATGCACCCAGACAACGCCCTGCACACAGAACTTGCATTCATTTCCTGTACGGTCCTATGGAAACACATCTGGCCACAGCCCAATGGACTCGAAGACCGTTGTTTCTCGACCGCCCAGCTCCGAACCAAACTGCTGGCATTCCTGGACGAGGGCGTGGCCAGGTGCGTTGAGCATGTGGATCACAGTCAAGACTACATAACTCTTGCAAGAAGACATAAGAAATCTAGTGAGTTCCCCCATCTCCCTCCCACCTCATATGAATTCCCGTTTTTTCCTGATGTGCCAACTCAATCTACCGCGGTAAAAAGTCCTTGAACACAGGGAGGGAGGGGGGAAGATATGTTTTTGATGGAACGTCCGAATGACATGGAAATCTAATCGTTTATGATGACATGACCAAACAACAGCCAACTCATGGCACTTAATTGCTAGCGAGTTGGCAGCTGAAAGTGTAAATCATGTTTTGTTGGCAATTGCGTGATTGAGCGCGCTGAAAGACGGCCAAAGTATTGCTACGGATCATGCACCGTGTTTTCAAACACTCAGTTGGTGATATGTCTGCAATGCTAACAGCACACGCGAGAACGCATGCCAGTTGGAAGTCCAAGCCAAATCGCTCACTGCTTGGTTCTCAATGACCATGGTCCAATGGCAAATAATCAAGAGTCCATGTTGCTTTTAGATCTTGAAAACATTGAACATTGCCTTGGGGAAATCGACGGAGTCCTGCTGATTTCTTCTTGGGAACATAAAAGGCCAAGGCGACCGACGCAGAACATAGTATACCCACTGTGCATCCCGCCTCCTGCGAAATCATACAGGTGCTCATTCGCACTCGATGCCTGAAGGGAAGGAGCATTACCTTGAAGGTGTTTAAACACAGTGGAACCGATTCGGAACCAAGGTGTTCACCTGGCAAATAGATGGCACTGAGAAGGACTAGCCACTCAACTGGAACCAGTGCCATCTAATTTCAGCGAAACTAATCCGGTCCTTGATTCCTGGCTCCAATTTCTAGTGCAAGTGAGAAATGCGCAATGAGCATCTTGCGCCGCAGGGTTGCGATATTCGTTAACAGCAAACGATTCGCCATAATGCCATCCGTGATGTTGCCACGCCGCGGCGCTGCTTCGTAAAACAGACAACTTGCTTGGAGTATCACACGTCAAGGAACGCATGCGGCATTCTTGTGGTGCAGTGAAAATAATATTGTAAAAGTTACGAAGTGCCCACACGCACCCGCAGTCATTGCTGCATGCTTATACCGGGTATTCTCCCCCTTTCTGGCTCTCTCGCTTGTGGTTCTCTCTCTCTCTCTCTCTCTCTCTCCATTCTCTTCATCTCCCCGCTCCTCTCTATAACAAAGCTGTGCAATCGGCTCTGCCAAAGTAAAACTAAGGGCCATCAAAAAGCATGAAGGTCCTCCTGCACAGGTTCCCACCTCTTAGAGGCTGGTGCAAAATACACAATGGTTCATTTTCTTAAGGAGCCACAAACTCATATGCGTTGCCCTGCCGTGCTTTTGTCGTTTTCTTTGTTTTACCACACAGGTACGCAAATCAAGTCACGTTGAGGCAACAAGTACATAAACGCCCAGGTAGCACGGTCTTGCCAAGAGAGTCACAGTGAAAACCTAGCATTGTTTATCGTCAGGACTGTTCCCCAATCATACGTAATTAAATTACCCGGGTTTGGAGGCGTGCTCTAACATATCCCCAGCGCACCGGTCGGCTCACGCCTCTCCAAAGTGCCAAGCCCTCTATCCTGTCAGAGCCACTGCAGCGATGCTCGCTGTTTTGGCGGGGAAGTTATTGAATTGGCTATTGACACGAGTGCCCTTTGCAAAGGGTGCCTTTGCCCATAGCGACCTCTTCACTATTGGACCATTTTGTTGGAAGGGTACCAATTGGCAAAGTGCACCTTAGGTAAAAGGCACCCTTGCCACCAACCGATCAACATGATTCTCTGACAATGGCTGGGACTCCCTTGCGGCGGCTTTCAGAAACTGTTTGCAGCTGCAAAGGAGCCTATTGCGGCATGAAAGTGGATCGTCCATTTTGGGCAAAGCTTTCCAAACCACAGATTTCAGGTCGTGGTTCCAAGTCGCAAGAAACAAAAGACCCCGCCATGCCCCTCTCGCTCTCTGCAAGCATGCCGACAAAAGAAAACACTGACTTGCGGCATGCCAGCATCGCCTGACTTGCCGGCTTCGGATTGGCAGTTTTGCGCTAATGAGCCTGGAAACGGCAAGTGGCAAAGCAACCAGGCCAGCTGACTTGCAAAGGCAAGTCGGCAAGCGAATGGATGCGAGGAAGGCACCTGTGAAGTCCTCGTGAGCGACTTTGATTCCAAGTTGGGGGATTTGTGGATGAGCGAGGCCACAGTGTTGATTGGTTGGTTTCGACAGTATGTTTGCGATGATTCTCCGTCCTCTGTCACCCAACATAAAACATCGCTGAACACCTGAGAGGAAACCATGGTTGGGCGCGGAGCAAAAAACTGTGTCTGGTCCGCAAAATTATTAGGCAACACAAAGCTCATGATACTTATACAAAGCCAACTACTCAAACAACGTATAATCCACACCAAACCTAGCACTGAACCGTTCATCCAAAATATCCAGGGCTGCAACAGCAAAGGCTATCAGATTTATCAAGCCAAGCCTCAGGCATAAGTATGCAATCAACACTAATTCAGTTCATTCGGTACTAAACCAGTGCAATAACTCTGGGCAAAGGCATGGTCATGAACTGCTCTTCGATGGAAACTCTCCGTCAACGCGACCCTGCTTCAGCACATCAACATGTGCCACATTTGATACATAATAATCTTACATACACATTAATTGTCATATAAACAAACATACATACATATATATATATATATATATGTATATTTGTACACGCATCTCTCATTGTTTTGCTGTGCGAGTAATCTTGTCATCTTGTCAGAACTCCCCATCCACGGGTCTCACGGCTCCAACTCCTCCCCGTCGAGCCTCGAAGACCATTTGGACATAGCTGTTCATCTCCCCAAGTGAGGCGGCCTTAGGTCAGGCGCCTTGATTGCTTTTAAGCCAAAAGAAAACCAAAGGGAACCCATGACACCAATCCCACATGTATGCAGTATGCAGCTCCTTACAAGGGCTTACGCAGCTTTCAAGTTTAGGTTGTGGTGTTCCTTGTTCCCTCATAGCAGTTTCCTTTGAAGGCAGTTCCAGCCAAAAGTGCGACTTTCAAAGGGAGACACTGAGACACTCGACAAAGAGACCCGTATGGTTGGTAAATTACCCATCAACGATCGGTAGACATGTCAGTGCAGCCCCATCCAGCCCAACTGCTCAGCAAAGACCAGTTGTGACCAGTTGTCACTACATAAGCAAATACTCGAAAACCTCAGCCGCAACCAATTCAAAAACCAATCAGCTCACAACAGGAAAACACCACGGAGTATCGACACTTGAGAACCAAGTCGTCGTTTAGCCCTTTTCGCAAAGGGCCAATGAGTGACCCACGTGCGCTTTCTAAAACTGGGTGTTAAACAATAAGAGGTCTGGACAAATAACAAAACAACACCTATGCCCTTTTGACTTGCTTTGGGAATCCGAAATCATGGGCTGTTTTGGCTCCCAAAGCACTGAATGCCTCAGGCCATCGCAAATCTGTCGCCGGAGGACTGGCGGAATGTCATTCCGAGGCAGTGCATCAGTGTCCCCAAGTCAAGCACATGCGCCGTGAAAGTGCGTGTGTGCGTGTGTGTGTTTGTTCCCTACGAGGTAGCTCTCCGGGAGAACTCATTCGGGGCCCTTCACGGCAAATCAACATGGAACCGAAAAAATGGGTCCCCTGAACAGGCGCGTCCTCTACAACAAAAGGTTTTTGGCATGATCTGTAGGAGAGTAAACGGGTTGCCAGCCCATGTTCGTCCAGGCCGCCCTATCAGGGCTGTTGGTGGGCTTTTGCCAATGTAGATTCTTCCTTCAACGCAACTGAGACTCTCAGCAGCCCAGGCGACCCAGCCACCCACCCAGCCAGCCACAGCCAGCCAGCCCACGGCCAGCCAGGCAGCCACAGCAAACACGAACATGCAAACACGCACTGGCAAACAACACACAAGTACGCAAACAAGAAGACACACACACACACACACTCAGAAGACTCACACACACACTCACAACACACACACACACACACAGCCTTCACATTCTCCAAGTCACAAAGCGCGACAGGATCGGATCAGAATGCGATTTGCCTTGAACGATTCAGCGCACGTAGGGGGATTGTCAGATTTCTGGCCGTTGCAGTAAGTTCATTATTCTGAGAGAGTCCAACATCCCAGAATGTACTCAAGGGGTCAAAACCGGGTCAAAGTACATCCGTACCAGGTGCTTGGAGCCTCAGTGAATGATTCGCGCAAACCCAACACCTCCTCAAGTGTCCGCGCCTTGGTCAACCCCCATCCCTTGGTCTTGACCATTGTGGCCCGGTCAATGACCTGACAGATCGAACGCGACAAGTTCTAGAGATTCTAGGCAGGTCCACTACCTTCAAGGATACAGCTCTTCTAAGAGCTTTTCAGCAGGATCCTCAACATCTGACTGGCACAATGAATCCTTTAAGGCACTCAGGTTCATGCACCATCCCAATACAAGACACAATGAAAGCTGAAACACCATGCCCATTGAAATAAATATGCTATGCTTATTTTGTAGGAATGTACAAGCTCACAGGCTTGGCTTTGAGTGGGTGTGAGGACTGCTGCCCTTGCAACTTGCGCTGAGTGTCCAGTTGGCTAGCGCGAGACCACAGGGGTGCACCACAGGGGTGCCCCCTTCACTTGGACCCACAACCTCCTTCCCATCATGTAGGATTGAACACGCTGCCTATGGCTTTGTCGCACGCAGTCGTCCAACGGCCCCGCACTCGAACAAAGAAGTGCATTCACTGACCCTAGATGTGTTTCTTGCAACATCACATCACCAGCATCATTCGCATGATTGCTTGGCAGCATCTGGGTTGAAATCCTGCAGATTGCCAACCTACAGGATTCTCCATCATTTGTGTGATTGCTTGGCAGCATGAAACCCTGCAGGTTGCTTATCTCGGGGTGCTGCGCAGCATCATTCTCGCGATTGCAGTTGAAATCCTGCAGGTTGCCAACTTGCATGCAGCATCATTCGCGCGATTGCTTGGCAGCAGCTGGGTTGAAATCCTGCAGGTTGCCAACCTGCAGCATCATTTGGTTCACAGCATGTGGGTTGAAATCCTGCAGGTTGCCAACCTGCAGGGTCATTCAGGGGTGCTGCGTGGCAGCACCAGCATCATTCTCGCGATTGCTTGGCAACATCTAAGTTGAAACCCTGCAGGTTGCCAACCTGCAGCATCATGCGCGCGATTGCTTGGCAGCAGCTGGGTTGAAATCCTGCAGGTTGCCAACCTGCAGGGTCATTCTCGCGATTGCTTGGCAACAGCTGGCTTGAAATCCTGCAGGTTGCCAACCTGCAGAGTCATCTCTAGGCTTGAAACCCTGCTGAAAAACCTTGGGCTGCATCGGACCGGTTGAGCTGATCTAGTTTCAACCAATCACATTCAACAAAGACAACCTGCGTTGCTCACCGTGCACGGACCTCGCCTGGCCGCCATCTCCCCCCATGGCTGTCCCGAGCTTTTCTCAGCTCGTGTTCCAACTGTCCTATCTGAGCCACAAGGGCTGACAACAATCACATTTGGCTTTGTGCTCGTTGGCACTGCTCTTTTTACCTTGGTTTAAAGGCAAAGAAAATAGAGCCACAATTTCCTTTCAGCTTCGGTTGTGCAGGCTTGAGAGGATATGGGAAATTGGCCTTGGTCCCCTGGCTTTTGTGGTTGAACTTTAGAGTTGTCCCCAATGTCCCTCGGGGCGAGCTCGTTTACCCCAGCAGAGCTCGTTATAGTTTGCCTAAAACACATCCACAGCAGCTTGTTTCGCATGGATCCATACCCAAGGTTGGAAAGCGGGGGGGCTGAAGCTGAACTCATTGTTCGGCCTTGTTGCTACTGATATTGGGTATTTACAAACCCCAACTGCTTGACTTCATGCAGGCATCTTAGACAAAAAACTTGGAGGCCTACCAAACGTTCTGTTGCCAATTGCCCACCAGAAAGCATCCACCATTCAACCAGGGGCGAAGTAAAGCCTGCATTCACAACAGATTTCTGCTCCGAGCTGGCCAGAAAAGCAGAGACGAAGGCGGCCCTGTTTGCGCCACTCGCTCCACACGTCCCATGGCATGAATTACCCAGCCGATGTCTTTCGATGCAAGCGATGGCCCAGAGGCTGCGCTGGCATCAATCCGCCATCCGCCAGGGCAGCAATGGGTCTTCAACAAGACAGGCATTCAAATAACCCTAGCCTCACTAAGACAATCCGGTCCCCAGCTTGACACCCAAGAGCTTGGCTGGGCTTGCAAGAAAGAACCCTGGAGTCCGTGCCGGAGCTAGTCCCCGTGCAAAACCCACTGCTGCCATCCCAGCCGCAGTGCTGTGGGAGCACTGTCCATCCCCCAAGGCGTGGCCTTGTAGCTGCGAGACAAGGTCTAGAATTCCAGCATTTCAGGCAGGTGATGCGCTTCAGGTCAAGATACATAATAGTTGGTGGTTCTCGTATAACTCATATTTTTAGGCCAGGCAAAATACCCGGGACACAAAACAAAACACTGCTCGCGTGACAACCAAAGCATTGGCTGCGGCACGAGGTACCCTGCCTCACCCCAACGATGGCAGCCTCAGGCGATATTTGGACTGGGGTGATCTGCTGCGCGAGAAGCAGGGAGGCTGCATCTGGACTTTTTCTGATGGCAATGGTTTGCAGCATGTGCAGGTGCTCGATTCACTCACTCTCTGGCCAAGTCGTGCTCTTTTGCCGCCGCTTTTTTGCACGGGATCGATCTAGATGCATCTGTACACCCTACATACTAAGTCTGAATGCCCACAGAAAAGGTGAAGGCCAAAGCCTGAACGTCTGTGGTCTTTAAGCGCCAGGTACCAAGAGAACCGCTCCAATGGCCGGACAAACAGGTGGGAAACAACAGCAATTTGCAAGTTCCAATGTAACTTTCATGTTCTGAAAGCGTGTCAGAAAGCCGCGCAATTCAACTGGGCCTGATGCGCAAGCCAATCCTGCGTCCTTACGTCTCTGACGTGAC
Organism: Effrenium voratum; assembly: GCA_963377175.1. Classification (NCBI taxonomy): domain Eukaryota; class Dinophyceae; order Suessiales; family Symbiodiniaceae; genus Effrenium; species Effrenium voratum. The sequence continues at coordinate 159,131 of CAUJNA010000099.1, forward strand.
GTAGGGAAGCTTGCAAACACGAATTATATACTGACAGCAGACTGCTGCCACGGTCATGCTATCAGGAATGGACAGGGAAAGGAAACATGCATAAAGCGGTAAAAACCAATGGCATTGTGTCCAACAAGGGAATCCTAACTGTGTCAGAACCTAGGCCGTAAACGCTTGGCTTCAAGCTATTTCAAGCCGACAAATACATTACAAGTTCATCAGTTTAGACACCAAGTCATGAAGACCTCCGCTTGAGACTTTGCGCTTCTAAATTCCCCCCTGGCTTCATTCCTGCGCGCAGCAGCCATTTTGGGCGACTCCGGCGCGGAGTCGCATGCTGCCACGAAGCAATACGTGCAAAACTGCATCTTTGCCTCTCCCAAAGGGGCCAGGTACCTTCTAAGGATGTAACGGGTCAGAAAGGGGTGCAATTACATTAGGCACTTGCGCCCTCAAGGTCTTGGAAAAGCTAGCCAAATTCACAAGGGTGGCAGTGCACGTGCCAAGCTGACGGAAGACCTGGCCAGGCACTTGAGCATGCAAAGCTTGTTGACTTTCGGTTCTCCAGCATAATGATTTACAAGGGTTTCCACATACCTTACCAAAATCCCAAGTAGAGCCAGCTACTAGAAAACCCTGCTTCAATGGCCAACGGGGGATTGGGTCGCTGCTGACTTGTGATGGCCAACTTGAAAGCAGCAAGAGCAGACATGCAAACACCTGCCGAACCACCATGCATGAAATGAGGAACACTGCGTGCGGCCAGTCATTCCCATGATATGTTTCAATATGTTGTCACAACACGTCAGACCCTGTTCTGAATGATACGATGCTTTGTAGCAGATAAGCATGTATGTGTGTAGCCATTGATGCGCGGAAATATGTTCTCCTATCTTTCCCAAACCGCATTGTTCACTCAAGCTTGACCCAGTCCAGCCTCAGCTCGGATTTTTCCGCTCAGTCGCTGTCCTGGCAAAGGCCAAGGGCGAAGTAAGACAATGCCATTGGCCTATGTTGACCCCATGTTGACCCCATCTAGACACTACGTTGACCCCGTGTAGACCGTAGACCCATGTTGACCCCATAAGCATAGAGGGTTCGAAACCAGGCTTTGCTGGTGTTTGTTGAGTGGGAAGGACTGGTGCTTTTTGGACAAAGCTGTAAACCACGAGTCAATCTCTCAAGGTCGGCAAAGCGGAGCGCTTGATTTCCCAATGATCCCATCCCTTGCAACTCAGCGCCTGAGGGTTGCCGCCACACGGGGTTGCTAGGGTTGCTAGAGGAAGGAACTGCACTAAACGGGCGAGATTGGCCACTGCTCCCAAGGTTTATCTTGTGGGTGAACAAACTTATTGCACAGTAAGCCCATGAGGTTCCTAAGTGGATTTGCAAAAGGAACGTCTAGACTTTCTGTTTATAACAAATGTTGTATGTTGCAAAAAGTGTGTCCCGGAGTGAACCAGCCTCCACCTGCCCAGGCAGCTTGGGCATGACGGACATCATGCTTCCGCGCTCAATGAGGGACGCCCTGCGAGGCCAAGACTCTCCTGAAACATAGCCATCCATCCCAAAAGGGCTCCTGGGAAGTCTCGTTGGGTCTGTTGAGCCTCCAGAGGTTCACCCCTGACAATTGGAGAGCTTCAACAACCCTCATCCACTGGTGAGCCCAGAGTTTGGCGAGTCCCAAAACTTCGGTGAGTTCTGAGCCCGTCGCTGCATCTCCTCGAGGTCGTCGCTCCCCAAAATCGCCGCGGTCTGCGAAAGGCTTGCCACCTCGAGAAGGGCCTGCCTCCAAATTATTCCAAAGGCAACATGGAACCCAAAGATCCACTATTTACCGAGGATTTTACTTTTGGGAACGCCCCTTCTCGGGTTCCCCCAAAACTGGCGGGGTGGAGGCACCCTATTTTTGCCGGCACAATCAAACAAATGTCGGGCTCTGGCTGACTCACCTGCGTAATATGATTCAAGCAAAACATGTTTTTCTTGGGATTGCTTTGCTTGGGCTTAGTACGGCTAATAATGGTTGCCGTTGCAGGCGAAAGAAGCATTCCATGCGGATGTCACTCTCCTTGCAAATGAGTAGCACAACCAGCACAACGGTTGGCATTGTCTTGGCATCTTTTTTGGTCCAAGCTTATACTAGTTGTGCTCTCTGTAATAATGCAGAAGCAACTGAACATGACATCCCCGAGAAAGCAAGCGCATGCCCACACATACAACATCTGCAAACTGATGTGCATGACGGAGTGCAGGCCATGACGGGCTTGCAGGATTCTGTGGGGCAACCCGAACGGCAGTCAAACATGGAGGAATGATAATTTCTGGTTTCATGTAGGAACAAGGTCTGGGCTTGTCCTTCTGCCACCACAAAGGGTAGAAACCCAATGGAATTCCCGACGTTTCAGGATGCCTTGTCGGTTTTCCAAATTGGTGATAGCAGGACAAGCCGAAACACGACCCGCTTTCCCTCCAGAAGACCCAATTGACTCAGAGTTCCCTACAGTTGCCTTGAATCATCACCCCAAAGCTGGCAACTGATTCTGAAATGGCTTGAAAGGTGATGCTGACAGCTGCTAAAAGGAAAATTATGCGATGTTTACAGCCCTGTGACTTCTTCACCTGACACCTTGGAGCCAAAAAGCTGGCCGGCCCTCTTCCAGAAGAATGGTCCTCAGCTCTGCACAGCCCGTGGCGTTGACCGACTAACCCGGAGCCCACCAGACTTTTAGAGCAAAAAGGGCTAGGAGGTCCCAGTGAGGCTCATACTGGTGGGTAGCAGTGTAGGTGAATCACACATGTATGCGATCTCCAACTCTGCCCCAACTGCAGAAACGACCCTAAAATATCTGCCAGAAACGTTCGCTAGCTACTTGAAGAAACCTCCAACGACCAAGTGTCCGATCAAAGGCCAGCGTTTGGATCATTCGATTGTGAGCCAACCCGACATCGTCTCAAATCGAGGCACACCAAAGCCTTGTTCAGCTTTTGCTGCAAGATCATCTGCGCAGTTGGGGTGCAACCAAGACTTGACATCTTCACCATGTCTGGCCTTGGCCTACTGTCTAATTACGCGGCCTCCCCGCTGTGCCGACAAAAGCATTCATGCAAAATGAAAATTGTCAACACTGCACAGGTTGCGAAGCTTCTCAAAAAGTCACCCACACACTCATAACGCTGGGGACGGCTTATCTTGCTCACCATCGAATCTAGCCTGCAAACAGAGAATCCTCTGAAGAACCACAAACACTTTACAGTCTTTGGGAACAGAGCTGTCATGCATGATCTTATCAACTTTAAACTAAAGTGTTGACTACAAGTAGTAGCAATTGTTCCTCCCATACTCAAATAAGTCCTAATCAAACCTGGCAGTAAAAGGTCTACCCCAGTGCATGTAAATAATTCAAAGGGGGGGACTCCCGCACTCACTTTTGGTTGCTACTGTGCCCTACCACCCTGCACTAACACCATTCAAATGTGATCCAGGCGGATCTCTCTGGCTTCTTGGGCGCAGCTCGCCAGCTTATATCGAGCTACTCACCGCCCAAGCAAGAATCCCATGGTGCTGATGCGTATAGATATGTACTCACCGGCGCGGGCCCATGGGGCCCATGGCCTTGCCGAAATTGGGACAGGCGAAGGACTGGCCTTGTCAAAGCCGAAGCCGTTGTCCAAGAAGGGATTATCCAGCTCCGCCGCTAGCTGCATCAGCCCAAACATCGTAAAGACCTAGCGCAGGCTTGAAGGCAAACGCAAGGGCAGACATGGGTGTGGATGTGTATTTGTGTGTTTGTCTCTTTGAGGGTGCCGTTTTCACTTTGCTTTTGAAGGGAGACCAAAAGAAAACGGCAAATGCGGGGGTTCCCGTAATGAGACGAACACCCAAAGAGAAGTAGAAGGAGAAGGAAGTACAATTCATCCAGCCTTGGGCCCCAATGGTATACCGACTTGGGGGTGTGCCCGGTACCCGGTCAATGTCAGACAGTATCTTACATGCTTTGATAACATGACCGCACTTTAAGGGAGTTTGGGGTGTGGGGTACAATTCTACCTAATTTCGTCATGATCAGGGGAGAGTAGTTTGTGTGTGTAAGTATTTAACCCCCTTTACTTAGCAGCTAATAGGGAAGAGGCGTTCTCTTACAATTCTTTTCTGGGGAACTGGCCACTGTGCTCTGGTGTAACCTCGACAAATCTCAGAATGGCTCCCCGACATCCCTTGTGCTCTCAGCTTGGCTTTGTTGGGTGACTTGTTCAGTGAACGTGCCAACCCCCATTACCAGTTCTCTCCCTCGGATTCCTGTGTGACTGCGCTGAACAGGACAAATGTTCACACCTGTAGTGCTAACCGATAGGAAGGCCCAGGGCAACAATCACCGGCCAGACTTGAATGCGAATTTCCATCAGTGAGGCACATGGATCAGCTAATCTCAAACGTGCCCTGACCTCTTGCTTGTTCAAGGGCATGCCTGTGATGGAAGACGGGCACGTTGCGACGAAACATCTATTTTGCAAAGCTCACGGACTCACCTTAGCAACTTCGCCATTGAAGACAAATCACAACATGCACAGTATAGGTTACATTATGAACTGCTAGTACTAATATCACGGCTTTGCCTCACATACTCAAAACCTTGAACCAGCAGGCCAAAAGGTTACCACCGCCCCAAAGCTGAAACTGTGCACAGAACCAAGGCTCCGCATTCACCACCAAGATGGCTTCTAGTTGCCCCGACTACAACGAACAACCGGAATGCCAAAAGCAGTGTCTACTGGCGTGGGCATTCTCTTGTGCAAGGAAGAAGCAGTGTAGGCTAAATCCGAAATGCGTACGTAGTCTCCAATCCAACCAGCTTAGTACAACAAGGTAACTTGTGCCCCTTCATCCAAGAAGGAAACACAACGGCCAGCAAAGCTGCTGCCAGTTGACAAGCTTTGAGATGCCCCTGCCCGTCGTTCCCCTTGTTTGAGCCATGCCAAAAGGCCTGAGAAATTTGGTGTTTCCTTCATCAAGCAAATGCCATCAGAAAAACCTATATATAACAACCCGGTATGTCAAAACACGCTGATTCTACCAACGAAAACCGAGAAACCTGCCAACAAATGTCAAACAATAGCTTCAAGTTGACACCAACCAATTGAGGCATACTCAAAACCTGGTTCAAAAGTGGTCTACCCAAAGCCATGTAAGGAATCAAAAGGGCGGATGGCCCCTATTTCTGGTTGCGACTGTCCCCAAACCTTCACTTTGAAATCTGTGGACCAGATGTGTTCGACAACTTTAGGATTCCCTTGAAGGTCAAACCACTTTGCCAAGCCAAGTTGACTCCGAGCTAAGCCTTGGGCCAGCACAAAGCAGAAGAAACCGCTGAAGGCGACCGTCGTCGCCCACGAAATGACAGCCACTGGGGTCAGCAGCATGTGGACCACTAGCATCATCTGCCGGGTAGAAATTCAACCCCAAAATGGCCCATAGGCCCAACACCTGCTGGAAAACCAAATTTCTTTAGGGAGTTGTTTTTGTTCGGGTTTGAGTCTGCAAAATCGCTTTGGCACTTTGAGCCCGCCCCCACCCCCCGCCCAAGTAATCCGCCAGACGTATACATCTGCATTTCTTCCTATAGTTCCAAAAGCGGAAACAAGAAATCCGCAGCTAAAGGACCTACATCATGGCATCCGCTCGTTCTACCCCTGAGCTCGCCATAAAATAGGCTAAGCCATCCTTATTTCCAAACCAACAAATCCCAACAACCCAATGGACAACAGCAGCTTCAAAGCAAAATGGATGTTTGAAAACGGCGCTGTTCAACGTGGGGGGATTGAATCGAAAGATTCACAACAGCGACACTTCGCTTTGCCTTCAGAGCCAGCAGGTAAGGCGCCGGAAAGTCCACGACCGCCAGCTTCCTACGTGCCGCGTTGAGGCCATCCCAAAGCCGCTTCAAACTACGCAGAAAATCCACCCACCAGGGCTGGTGGGCCATACATCGTTGTTTTAGTTAGAGCCCGGCGTCTTTGCCGTGCCCTAAATCCCCAACCCCAGGGTGCACCAGAGCCAAAAACGTCTTCAGATGGTGTTTCATATTTTCTCAACCTTGAATATCGGGTTCCTCGCCAGAAGAGCCGAATTGACCTTTCCGAAAGCGAAACGGGCTTTGGTCGAGGCCGAGGGGCATGGCGCACTGGAAGGTTCGCATGCCCAGACCCATCTCTTGGTAGATGCGGCCCACGATTGGCGGAGGCGTGTTGATGACCCCCGAGGACTGCGCATCCAAAATCACCTTGCTGATGGCCTGGTACACCTGGCAGTTGGTTGCCATGTTGAATCACGTGGGTGCATGTTTCAAATTCGAGGGACAACGAAAAACCAGTGGTTTCTTGTCGGCTTCCCATTTAAACCACCCCGGCACAAACTTGGGGGGTGCCTCTTGTGGCCCATGTTCTGTTAAATATTTACCTTGGGTGATCTGGGCTTAAGCTGGGCTTCCCCTTGGTGCAAAACAAGAGGGGGAAGTCATGAGCTCCATGAGCAAGAGCACGGCTTCAGCCTGGCACACATAACAGAGACTCCCCAATGGAGACAAGCTGGGAGCAGACGCGGCGACATCCGATGAATGCTCAAGGGATGCCGTACTCGCCAAGGAACCAAACTGGGACGCCCGGTCGCTTGCAAGACCAACCCTGCATTACTGACACAACTGTGCACTCATTTCGGCAAATCTACACTCCTGCAGCGAAGGATAGCTTCATCGCAGTCCTGTCACAATGAACAGAACAGACCTGGCTCTCCGGAAAGAATTCCCAGCCTGCTGAGCAAAGTAAACATCAAAGGGTTTAGATTGAACAGGCTACAGGGTTTGCGTAGAACCTTTCTGTGACAAGATTGGGGCTCAACGATTTTAATCGAGAATCCTTGCATGTTGTCGTCTGGGACGCCATAAATATACTCTGCGCTGATGTTCCAGTTGTTTCTCCCTTGGTAATGCTGATTGTGTATCACATTAGTATCTAGTCGTCGGAAGTGCTGTTGTTCAGGGCGAGCAGCGATGCCCTCTGCTATGCCTGAACGCTCATTTTATGCTTGTTTCCAAAAACTACAGAAAACCGCTCTCACACATGTTAGCAGCTTTCTCACGGGGAGTCAAACTCACACATCCCCGCTCTGGGTGCCAACCAAGGGGGTGGACAAACAAACAGCAGGACCAAACCCCTTTCTGGTTTCCCTTTGGGTAGATGGAAAGGCGCGGGCCATTTAGCACAGCGCTTGGAGCCTGCTCGGGTCGGCTGTGGGACTTGAAGTTCAGCAAGTGCGCGCGGGTCTTCTGATCGATGCCCCGAGGATCCAGCACTGGGAACTTGAGGGCCGACTCCGACGACACCTGTCAATGGCCGCGTGCTGCCCTTTAAAGGGGCCAACTAGCACCCAGAAGCAGGAGTGGGATGTGAGTTGGCTCAGTGTCATCCACTGCACATTACCCGCGAAATAGGTGGCCTGGTTGAAAAGGTGAGGTTTTACATGAATTGTATCGTTGTAAGAGCGAAGGGGTGATGAACGTGTGAGATCTCAAAGACAAATGTGCGATGTGGAAGACGCAAAAGTCATGAACATGATTGTGCTCTAAAAGCTCAGCGCAGATCTACGGCGATGACACGGGACTGCATCAGCTAGGAGCCCTTATTGTGTGGATGCTACACAACAGAAACCGAACAATTGGTGCCAAATGGAGCGATCCATTTGTACAATCCAAACACTGACATTGCATATCTTTCCCCTCTTTCCTTGCATGCATCGTCGACTTCATTTTCCGGAAGACCCTGGTGAGACCCTCCCCCCATTTCCTAGTGTTTTGTCATTTAGGTGAGTGTGCCCCATGTCATCGATTGCAGTAAATGGGAAGATATGGGAACCCTCAACATGACGGGTTCCTCCCTTTACAACCACCCAAAAATGGGTACCTCAAAAACCGGAGACCAAATACTGATGGTTGCTATGGATCTCCGAACGGCCGACGCTGCATCCGAAGGCCGCCGACACGCTAAGCCCAAAATGCTCCAGTGCCAGCTGGCTGGCAGTTGGGATCGTCCGTTCTTCTCAACATGATGGACCCCCCCTAAAATGGGGCCTAGTTTGCTTCTGGTCTTGCTCTTAAAACAGCCTCAAAACACCTGACTTCAAAGAAAGCCCGGATTAGAGGGTCGCAACCTAGGCAATGTCTGACAGCTTCTTTGGACAGGTCATGGTGGAATCTAATGGGATGCAACATCCCAGGTAGAGGGTCCAAGACGCCTAAGCTGTGTTGAACAGAAACCGGCACTTGGTTAAATACCAGGCTTCTACCGGGGCCTTGTGGCCATGTATGCACGCATAAATATCCGCCGACATTGCTCGGCGTGTCGGACACCTAAGAGAGGATAGAGGATAAGCCCCCCCTACCCCCCGCCCCCCCGCCCGACATCTGATACGTGGGGGGGGGGGGGCGGCAATTTGATGACGTTCCACTAAACGTAGTCTTCGGGGAGCCGGTGTCGCAAAACAGGGGTCCCAGGCTCGATTCCCCCTGCCGGCTCTTTGCTGGTTTGGGGTTCCTGCCTCCTTTTGCCGAAAATCTGGAAAAACTCTGTGTTTTTGGACGTCCTAATTGCGAAAACGCGAAATGCAAGGAAGTGCAAGGAAATGAGGAGAGGAAATAGGAAGTCGACATGACAGGAAAGCAGCGGGAAATGAAAGGGAAACAAAGGGGAACTGAAAGGGACATGCACGGGACAGAAATGAAAACAAGGGGAGTGCAGGGGGAATGAGAGGGAAACGAAGAACAAGGACACCAATCGGTACGACGGGAGATGTAGGGAAATGACTCGCAACGAAAGAACGGGACATACATGGAAAATGAAGCGGACATACCGAGAAAATGTCAGGGACCTGAAGGGGGAGTTGAACGGCATGAAAGGGACATGACCAGGACATCATAGGAAACGTGAAAAGGACATGGAGGGGAAATCAACAAAAAAGCCAGTAGTGAGATGACAGTTCATGAAGGGGCAGTGCCCGGACATCGAGGCAACTCAGGGGGGACGTGACGCTGCAATGCAGAGAGAGAGAGAGGAGGGAGAGAGAGAGAGAGAGAGAGAGAGAGAGAGAGCGAGACACAGAGAGTGAGAAAGAGAGAGAGAGAGAGACAGAGACAGAGCCAGAGCCAGAATCAGAGAAATGGAGAAAGAGACAGACAGAGAGAGAGAGAGAGACAGAGAGAGAGAGAGAAAGAGAGAGACTGAGAAAGAGAGACACAGAAAGACAGAGAGAGAGAGAGACAGAGAGAAAGAGCGAGAAAGTGAGAGAGTAGAGAGGTTCGAGTTAGGGTACCCTTTTTCTGTGGAGGGGCGTGGACAGGAAGGAGACAGGGAGACAGAAAGACACAGACAAACAGAGAGAGCGAGAGAGAGAGAGAGCGAGAGAGAGAGAGAGAGAGAGAGAGAGAGAGAGAGAGACAGAGAGAGGGAGATTGAGGAGAGACAGGCTTGGGGGGATGGGGAGGATGGGGAGCAGAGGGAGGGAGAGAGGACGACAGAACACACGAGGGAGACGGAGAAAAGGGAGAGGACAATGTCGGCGGACTGAGCCGGAGGCTCTAAAGTTTGAATATATGTATCCAAAATGAGTTACGCCAGTTATTTGCTACATAGCTGAATGGTCGAGTCGAGTGTTCCCAACCCCGTTTGGACTCATTGACCCCGCTTTCTCAACTGTCTATATGTCATGGCTTGACCTACCTCGTCTTTGAGGTGCTCCTGTCTCGTTTTGCGCCTAATTCAGTATGTTACCCAACAATGTTTGAGCCCAGCCTTTACTGCAGCTTTCTGTAAAACAAAACAAAAACAGTCACTCCTCATGTATCTATATATACAGACACCATATATATATATATATGGAGAGAGACAGAGAGATAGAGAGAGAGGGAGAGACAGAGAGAGCTCAAGCAGCCTTCTGGCAGCATTGTCAAACACTGCGGTTTTGCGAAGGATTAGGCAAACAACAGGGACAAAATAATCCCACCAGCTGAAAACCAAGTACCCCTCTTTCCGGGTTGGGCTTTCCTTTTGATCATGTTTAAATCACCATCGTATCAACAACCTCCTGCTGGCTACCCTTTAAAGGGACCAGCGTCTGGTCGTTGACATTCGCTATACACAACCAACCCTGCCTCGCTGCCTTCCAGCTCCCGCAGTACCAGGCAGAAGAGAAGGCTGAAGAGGCGCACGACGAGGCGCTTGAAGTTGGTGACTTGCATCTCCTGGCGCGAGATGTGACGCCCCCATCGACATCGAGCCCCCCTGTGCAAATCAGAGCGTTTGGGGCTCTGGAACCTCCAGGTGAAAAGATGGAAAGCAAAGGAAAGCCATCGTTTTTGCTTCTTCTTTTTAGGGGGGAGGTTCCCCCATTTGGAGACAAAGCCAAATGTTAAACTCTGCATCTCTGGGGGTTGGACCCTCTTTCACACGGAATGAGTTGCCCCATGGCCATATCTAGGAAGCCAAAAGTGTCCAACCGCAGAGATCAAGAGTAAACGCATGGGTTGCTGAATTCTTGCTTTTCTTTCAGGGAAACCATGAAGGTGTCGTGCACGAGGAATGCCCTGAAGAGTCTTGTAGCCATTGCAGCGCTCAGGTGTCCTGAAGTCAGGGAGTCCCCAAAAACCAAGGAAATATCACAAACAAGCAAAGAAGGCTCTCAACTGTAGGAGCAATCTCCCTTAAGGGAATGTTTAAAGTGCCGGGGCTGGTCTGGCATTTTGAGGTAGGGGCTTCAGGCTGGTCTTGCACTCTTCCAGTAGTCTTCGCGCATAGTCTGTGCCGTTGACGTGCAATAAGACCGACCACTAAAACGTTGCATTCGGCGGGCCAAATGCTTGCTAGCATGGTTGTCATACTCACATTGACACGTTCCAACAAGTGAGCACGGGTGAGGCGGCCCAGGTTGGCGGATGTTTACAGGAATTTGGCTCCATAGATCATCCGGGGCTTCCGATCCACCCCAATCCGCAGCCTCAGCCTTGGTGATTCTGGCGAAGGCCAAGCAGTTGCTGGCGGCGTTGAACAAGTATCCCATGATCTCATAGACCGCCACGATGCCCTCCTAAGGCAGAAGCAGAAAACTCCGCACCGCAAGTGCCAGTCAGGCAAGAAAAAGGGCGACACAAAACTCACTGTACACTGTGGTGTCAAAGAAAAATGTCATAACCTGAGCCCAAGTTGAAAACTGCGCTGGAATCGATCGTACATTGTGCAACATGTGCATCTCAGAACCTTCGTGCTGCAATAAATCAGTACCCCCAAAAGGCCCTTTTTGGCAAGCAAATCAGATCTTCCCCACTCACATCATGCCCCTTTCCACCCCTGCTACAACAAACTCAAGAAGAAAAAATAGTCGGGAGCTCTGCGGCAAGAAATGCCTAAGGGAGCAGGACTGCAAGCATGCAAACGACCTTTTGGGGGGGCTGCAAGAAGCAGCCGTTATGAATGCAGCATAGGTCAGGATTACATATGTAAGAAATCAGCTGCAACGTTTAGGCATGCTGCATGCAATAAATGAAGGTCACACAGGAAACAATGCCGAAAGGGAGAAGCAAAAGGCAGCACGCGTCCGCGTCAAACAATTCCAAGCTTTCGCTACTGCAGGGAAAGAGTCACTTTATGAGGTCCTTACAAACCGTTCTTCTAACCTAGGCAGAAGAACCTTGACCACTGCTCAACATGCAGGTCTGCAAAAGGGGAGCGTTGTGGAGGTGTGTTGACGTCCAGAGACAACTTGTACCATACAGTTGCACAAGGATGCTTGTCAAAATTAAATTGAGCACATGTATCCATCCACCTGTGGGCGGCCTGCCAGCCCATGCAACACCGGCTGAACAAACACTTTCTAGAGAATGAGGCGATGACGTGAGTGTACCTCAACCCGGCTGCATGGGGCCTGCAGCTGCAAGTTCCGGCCCAAAAAGCTAAACCATCTCATGACAGAAACAAGACTCCCAGTACCGGCTGTACGACTGAGCAGTGCGGAAGACGATCATGAAGCTCATGCAAGTACCGAAGCTGCCATAGGCGGTGCTATCAAACACCAGGTTCTCCTGACACAAGCAAAATCCGCGATGTTAATTCATGAATCAGCAACCAACCCGATGGACTAGCTCTTTGCATTTCGGTCCAGCCCAAAGCAAGTTGCCTTTGTTTGTCAAGTACATTGGACTAGCCCAATTCTACATTGTAATCTGCGTGCATGCTTCACCCCACACACACGCAGGCACAAACGCACAGACACAGGGACAAACATACACACAGACGCACTCCGAAAGAGTCTTCCCTGTTCAATCAGAGGAGACTGCCAGAAGACCATTTCCGCAGTAAGTATTCCGCCAAGATGTTGACCCAGGATCATTCAGCGACGGCCAAGGTGGATTATTAGAGTGGGGTGTTCGGGGATTCCCTCTGACATGGGACACTGTTTATCAACCAGGGGTGTGGTAGTCCTGGGTTCCCATTGGAATGCCTGCAGGAAGTGCAATTCTTTGCTGCCCAAATGACTCGCCCGAGCCACCCATTCATGGGCTCGTCCGTGTCCACAAGTGCAGGATTTTGTCCATCAACAGTCCATTCCAAACGCTGTTCACACAAGCAAGCACACATGCTCGCAACTGACCACAGGAGTTGCCCGCATCACCATCATAGAAACAGCACTGGGGCGGGCGGTGGTGGTGCCGGGTTCAACGTTGGCACAAATCTCCTCGATCCAGTTGTCGTCATCGACATAAGTCTGCATGAATTTCAGGGTACTGCAGAGAATGCCAGACAAGATGCCCGCTGCGAAGGGAAAGGCAGCCTCACTGGCGACAGTTGTATGCAAACTCGCACATCACGAAACAGAATGTGTTTCTGCAATTCAACTTTGACGTATCACACTGGCCAACCTGCCGATCAAAGGGTTGATGCCCATCCCGTATCATATATGGACGACAAATATTCCCCGCGGCTAATGTAACTGATGCATGCCTTGCTCCACCAAAGGCACACAAACCATTTCCAAGTGGTGGCAAGAGGAGCACATCCCAGTTGCTTGCCCTTCAAGAACTATTGACCTTTGCCAGTTGAAGCACCACCACCGGGTGTTGTCTGAACAGAACATGCTAGGGAGCAGGGCGCCACAGGAAACATGAATCTACACTCGCCTCAATAGTTCAGTGCGTGAAATAAGGGATCTCCAAGCGCTCATGTTAGCTCGCCGTGACATTGGCAAATGAAGAGAAGTTCCGCCCATTTCAAACGTCAGTTCTCAATGAGTTCCTGCGGTGTGCATGTTGCTTCATTCATGGAAGCGCAGGAGCGATGTCAACTGCTCTGACTTGCCTCTGCGCAAGCCTGAGACAACCTCTGCTAATTCCGCGGGGGAAGATCTTCAATGATCTCTGGAGTTCGCCATGAAGTCAGGTATTTTTGACGGATGTTTCATTTCCCGATTGGAGTCCAGCCCATAATTTGCCAACTAGCATGCTGAAACCCAAAGTCATCAGTTGCTTGGCTCGTCAGTGCAGATGCCCCAAGTCCCTCACCCAACAAAGCTCTCACGTTTCCCTTCTTAAATGTCATCCCTCCAAAAAACCCACTTTACATTGGCCCACAAGGTGATACTTGAAGCCGCCAAAAAACAAGACATGGTGAGCCCTTCTAATCTGTGAAATTCCCCTCTTCATCCACTGTAAGTAATCAACTGCGTTCCAAAAAACCCTCAGACATATTATGACACCTTTGATCAACTGGATATCCCCTCAGTCCCAGATCCTTCCGTTCATCCCCGCCCCATCCGGACCCGCCACCATCCCACCCCCCACTCCGCACCTTGCGGCACATCTTGCGGCGGTCCAGTTTGGCGCCCCGGCCCTGCACCCCGGTGACAGAGGCCACCGAGCCCACGACGGTGGTGACGCGGCCCATTCATCCGAACGGCAGCGAGGCCGAGGGACGGTGCAAACGAGGAGTCAAATTCGCCTGGCTTCATGAGGTGAGTCAATTGATGTTCATGATTGGTTGATATGGTTGATGCAACATGTGAGTCGAGGCGAGTCATTTGATGCATGATGCATGGATAGATATTGCATGTGCATCCTAGTTCTATGGGTATGGCAATAAGTCGTGTGGTGGTTTGCATGCTCGGAGTCAATGATGCACTGATTTATCCTGCATGATCGTGCTGGGACTCGCCTAGTGAGACAAGACACCGTTTGCTCCTGACAAAATATTAATCTTTGTCCGTGGCACGTGAGAGACATCGCGGCCTTCCAAGAGGCTCCAATTTGAGCCGAGCGGTGAAGTGGATGTGTCATGATGTGTCTAGCACAAGCTCAAGGGCCAAACCAAACCAATAGCAAGCTGCAAGTGGGTACGTGTCAAAGCTGGGAGGCCACATGAGCTCACATGCTGGCAGCTGCTTCTGCGAGCCCTCTGCACTTGGGTTCCACGCATCAAGCGATGCCGGCCATAAGTATGGACCTGGGCGAAGACGTTTTAGCTTTCTGGTTCGCTGACCACAACAAAGGATGGCCTCCTGATTCGTTTATCCAGCCATGCAGTGGATGGACAAAATCCTTCACCAGTTTGGATGTACAAGGCCCTATGAATTATAGCATAACTCGCCCTTGACCTATGCATGCTGGAAAGTGTGTTGCTGTAGCTTCTGCTGCCGCCACGGAAAGTGGTTGGCAGAAAGCTGCCGGTGCTAGTCGAAGAATGTGGCGTGGCGGCATTGGACTGAGCATCGGTTTGGTGAGTGTCAAAATGCACAAAACATGAGAATCTGTCAACACCTGAAAATGAAACCTATTTGGAGCGGTCCAATATGTCTGGACAGCTGCTCAAGGAGCTTGTCTAGATGACAGTACGCCAAAAGATCAGATCGAATTTCTGTGAGCGGTTTTTAAACACCAGAGAAACACGGATACCCAAACACTGCATATTGGTACAGGTAAATGTGCACTGAGGTCTGAAAGAATGGACTAAGCTGAGTGCGCGCGGCTTGCCCGGGCGGCCCGGCCGGATCCGCTTCTTCGGACGGGGTGCAAAGAGGTCGTCCTCCCGTCAAGGCAATCACATGAAGGTTGCAAGGTGGCTGCAAGTGATGCATCCCAAACATGTTCAATTCAATAATTGATAGTGGAACCCAAGTAACCCAACTCATGCCGGTTTGGGCCGGTTCAAGCCAGCTCCACCCAATCTGCCACCCAATCTGCCACCCAGCTTAATTACTGTATCAACCAGCTGGTCTTTTCAAGATGCTGGCTCAGTGCTGTGGGTCTTCGCCGTTCTTGCACACAAACAAGGGCCCGTGACCTCCAAAAAGGGCGAGCACCTTTGGACCCCACGAAGAAACCGACGTAACTCTTGCGCCTGGTTCACCAAACCTCCGGCGGCCATTGGAGACAACTCCCAAGACATGTTGAAAGGGAAACCTCCACTGGAGGTCCGAGTTCTGACACCTCCTCATGTTTGGCCCAATGGCCTGGAAAAAACCCTTTCCAAAAAAAGAGGAACCAAAAGGACACGGAAGGTCTGGCCAGAGCCTTCAGTCTTTGGCGAATCCGGTCCTCCTGGGTGGCCGCCGCCTGCGGTGCTTGCAGCTTCGATTTAGGACCAACTGCCGTTGGTTGATGGGTTGATTGCTAAGTTTTGTTGGTTAGTTGCAGTGGATTTTGTTGGTTGTCGTTGGTTTCTTGGACGACAGAATGATTTGTTTGCCGGTGGAATGGTTGAAGGGTTTCAACTCATGTCTAACAGTGGATTGCTATCATGTTGATTCAGAGGGAGCATTGTTTGTGACACAGCCAGACTGCATCTCAAAATTAACAGGCTCTCCAAATGACTGCCGTCGCTTCGTCATCAAGCTGCGCTCGGCTCGCCCCACTGATGATCCTAAGTACTTGACTGAATTGTGTGTGTGTGTGTTAAGATTAGGAGCCCACTTAGATTCTGCATTTCGAAAGGATTCCAGGCTGCAACCAACCTTGGTTTGTCCTCCCAACCATAAACCATATTTATGAAACCAAGGTTGGTCCATATTTAGTGAATTTCGTGAACCTTGGAATTGGAAACGACAAAAACCGCGGACGGGGTCAAAGGGCTTTCGCCCTCCAATCCTGCGGGTTCGCGTCGGCCTCCATGGCCTGTCGCTTGTGCCGCAGCCAAGCACGCTCACGCTTCTGCCGCGGGTCCTGCCAGATCCGGTTTCCCCAATTTTGAGATTGGACCTTTTTCCAAGAAAAAAAAAAGATGCTAGAAACTCCAGGTGGTTTCCCGAAAGCAGTTCTTTTCAGGAATCCTTCTTCTCAAATCCCAAAGTTGGCGGGCTATTGAAACCGTGAGCATGGATAACAATGAACATATTGCACCTCGGCATGCTCCGAATACATCTGCGTATCAAACCGTGGCACCCTTCGGTTGCTGACTCCGTGCTGGTTCTCTGTCATGTTGACAAGTGAGTGTCGACATGCAAACAAAAAAAAAGGGATACCCAGCTGCTCTCAGGACTACCTATATGTCCGCTCAAACATCAGTCCATTGAAGCAGACTGACTTGAAACAAAAGGATGCTTAAAACCACCACATGTCAGCAGAGTGGGCACCCGCTGCTCAGCTGTGCCATCACATACCGATCGCTTACTCGTCTGGGTTATCCAAAATAGCGGCCGTGGAATACCACTACACCAAGGAAAACACTACATACAATCTTGCAGGAGAAAGGAATGACTTTGAACAACCCAGTGTGTCAGCCGGAGCTGGTCCGTACTGAATCCGGCCTCCGCATCCTCCTCCAGCTCTTCCTGAGAGGTGGCCCATGACGCACACCCATGCACGCAGCATGTCACTCCTCTCGAGACCAAAAACAATCAACAACAAGGTCAAGCCCTCTTGGGGACTCTTACCTAGTGGCCCGCGGACAAACACAAACCCTTCCAACAGGGTTGTCCATAGCCGGTATCTCCCTTCTCGCACAAGCTCACCTGGGCAAATCACGATTCACAATCGAGTCAGGGACTTTCATTTATTTATCTACATATTATAAATATATATGGTACAGCGTTGCCAGCCCCCCCCCCTCCCCCCCCAATGGTCATGGGTCAGGCAAGTACCCCCCCGCCCTGTGGTGGTGGTCCTGTGGTTGGGTTGTGGTGGTTTAGGGTTGGTTTAGAATTGGTTTAGGGTATATTTAGGGTGTATTTAGGGTTAGTTTAGGGTTGGTTCAGGGTTGATTTAGGTTGATTTATGTTGATTTAGGGTTGGTTTAGGGTTGGTTTAGGTTCAGAGGTGTACGGTTTAGGGTTTGGTTTAGGGTGTATTTAGGGTTGGTTTAGGGTTGGTTTTTAGGTTTAGGGTTTATTGTTTAGGGATTGGTTTAGGGTGTATTTGGGGTTAGTTTAGGGTTGGTTTAGGGTTAGTTTAGGGTTGGTTTATGTTGATTTAGGGTTGGTTTAGGTTTAGAGGTCTACGGTTTAGGGTTTGGTATAGGGTGTATTTAGGGTTGGTTTAGGGTTAGTTTAGGGTTGGTTTATGGTTGGTTGCGGGTTGGCTTGTCCTGGGGGTGGGGGTGCCGGGGTGTCGGGGTGCGAGTTCAGGGGGTCGGACCGTAGGTGCCAGGATCCGGGGGCTCGGGGTCTCGGGCCGGAGGTCCTGGGGGACCACACCATATGGGGGGGGGGGGGGTAGCAACACGGAACACGGGACCATGTATATATATATAGATATGTATAGATAGATATGTGCGTGCTCGTCTTGACTCCCCCAAAATGAGTCTCGATACGATTTGGCCAGGCTCACTGCTCGGCCCGCCTCGGTCTCGGCAACCTCGGCCTTCCCGAAGGTGAAATGGGACATAGCAAGTGGATACCCTCTCTCCACTCATGGAAGTGCGCAGGGAGCTTTGGGAGCTGTAAGGCTTTCGGACGATCATCTTAAAACGAGCAAAGAAGTTGGAAAGAGGGGACACAATCATGAAATAAGCAGCAATCAAATCCATGCCCAAGTGGGCTGGCAGAATCAAAGAACCTAGATTTGGGTGAGTGCCTAGGGCGAAAAATGACAACTGACGAACCTATGAAAGGCTCTGCTTGGCCAAGCAGCTTGGCTGACGAAGGGTTGGTGTTCCCTATCAACCTTGAAGCGGAGGGTTAGTCGAGGATTGGTCTTGTGTGGTGTCTGCATTGACGCAAATCAAATTGAACTTCTAGGTCCTACCGCGAGTAGCAAGCCAGAACATTTCAGGAAAAGGACAACTGCAAGCCGATAGACTTTTTGAAGTGGCCTCATCACAAGCTGCCGTATACTGCAATCTTGTCTCCAGCTTCCACTAGTACAGCACCCTGCCAAAGCTGTGTCTCGGAAATGTCAAAGCCGGATGCTTCACAATGAGGGATCGTTAATCATTGCGCTGGACTTGCAAGTTGAGCCAGGCACCACATTTCTCCCTGCAAGTTGGTCAATGGCCATTGGGCCGTCAGCAGTCAAAGAAACAGCCATAAAGCGGGCCAACCAATGTGGGTATGGTTGGCTTATGAGGCAATTTCATTCCCATCATGCGGATACCTCTTGGTGTGTACATCTGGCGTCACCTTCCAGCGACTGGCCCTGCGGAAGCACACCAGAAGGAAGAACAAACGATATCACTTACTGCGGCTTCCGGCTTCCTTTGGGTGACCCCCCCAGGGAAACAAGGCGGCTTGGATGATTCCCTTGTCCTGCCCACATAAACCGCAAGCTATCAGGTCGCACCTCCTTGGCACTGCTTGGGGTGGCCTGCGCAAGGGGCCGTGCAAAATGTCAAAGTCAACCCCCGCTATAGCCAGGCAGGGCGAAGCTGAAGCTCGAACGCATCGACTTGAAAAACATGCAATACCACCCCTATAAGATGTCAGAATTCCACTGGCACAATTCTGCAATAAACATATTACAGGGGAGTGATAGCGGTAGGCACATCAGATGTGTCTACTGCAATCACTCCTCTGTCCAGCTGGTGGGAAAAGTCTTCAAATCTGTTCTCTTTGGAGGCCTTGGATCATAGCTCAACGGACAACGCTCCAAACGGCGCCTGAACCTGGTGCTGCTCGGCTTGCTCCGCCGGTTGTGGTGCCTCCTATGGCGCAGTAAACCAAAAGTCACAGCACCTTGAATCTGGGTGGGCGAAACAACAAATCCCAAAGCCCCTCATACAGTTCCTCAAGCTGATCTCCATGGGGAGTTGCCAAAATTAGAGCCATGTTTGGAAACCCCGTTGAAAACCCGGCACCTTGCTGCACTGGCAGTGTCCAAAACGGGGCCAGAAGTTTGACAATCCCCCATGTAGGTAATAGAGTACAGTGTATACACGTGTATATATATATATTATGAGAATATACCCACATTGTAGAAGGTGATCTTTTAGCTGTCCGAAATGTATCTCAAGGCCCTCTGAACTCAGGAAGTAGAACCGTCCGCCTTGCCCGTCCTGTGACGACATTTCCCGCAGCGCGCTGGCGTCGATGTCGAAGGGCAAGGTGGGGCTGATGTCTGGGAAGCCTCCGATCTCCAAAACACCAAAGGGGTTCGGAAGCAGGGAAACCGCCGGAAACCAAAGAAGTTGTGGGACACCACCCGTTTGTGTCGTGGCATACAACGACAGGGTGCCGCAAACGGCACCTATTGGTGCAAACCGAGTGGACATTTCAAGAGAGGATAGCCAGCCGTTGCCTTTTGTGCACAGTCTCAAACAGATTTGGCGTGCTTCGGAAGCGGGCTGAGCATCAACTGAGAATGGGAAGGCGATTTTGGGGAAGCTGGGGAAAGTGGGTTTCAGGATGGCTCTGTGCTCACATGCTCGAAGTGGAATCAATTGTGCAAAGGTCTTGCCCGGAAGGCGCATGAACCATGCATTTGAGAAGGACGTTGGACCACTCCCACAGATTCACAGTGAACGTGGACCGAATTCCTTCATGCAAAAGAACAACCATCACCAAAGACGCAAACCTTCCGTGAAGCATTCTGGATATTTGTAGTGAAATGTTGTGTCCTCCTTTGACGCCCTCCTGAAAACAGCGAAAATTAAGCTAACGGCCCTGCTGAGTAGCTCCAAAGCCAGCATCCACTTCTATGAGACATGTTTGATAGCTTGCTTAGTTGCCTTGTGGCCAGAGCGATGGAACGTGCCGTGCACCCGTCCCCATGTCTCACTGTGTGTGTGTGTGCCCGTGCCCTCGCGTGCCCAAGTGCGCGTGTGGGTCTGCGCCTCGTGCCCGTGCCTTTGGCCCTGTGGTCCCGTGCGAGGACTGTGCTCGACAGGACATCCTTGCTTGAACCCAGCTTTTCCGGAATGAACAGCGGCATACAACATGGGTACTCGGTCCGGCTCGCGCCTTCTGGGCCTGGCGGGCTTCGCAACAAACTGAGATACAGACTTCGGCCAAAAAGCCTAAATGAACATTAAAAAAAAGGTTCATCTTGGTGTTCCAAGTTGCAAGTTAGTTGAGTACAAACTTCTAGGTATCCTTGCCATACTACTTGGTGAGTTTAAAGATTCTATATAATTGGCCGGTAAAGAGAAGTGCGGCGTCCAACAGCTATCTTTCGACGATGCACTGTCAGCAGGGGTTGTCACAACCAAAGAAAACATTGCAGGTGGAATCACGAACATGCAAACAACAGCAGCACAAATCAACAAGTATTGTCCGCTGCCATGGATCAGCCGTTTCTGGGCGCAAGGCAAACTCTGACTCAACCAGTCTATTGGAAGTTTAGCCGTCGCATGCCCAAATATTGAGAGGTCTCTGAAGAATGCAACTTGCAGAATGCCTAGTTGTATCCAAGGCAGCCATCACAATGGTTGTGGGAAATAACCCTTTCTGGATACAAAGTGGGCCATCCCTGTGACTACTTTGCCATTTTAAGATAACAATCCCTTCGTACCACAGCACACGGCCCTAAAACCCAGATTTCCACAACCATGGCCATCACTGGACGCTGTCAATGGTCAGACGCTTTTGCAGCTCTGCGGCAAAGTTTGCTTTGGCGCCGCAAGTGGGTCTTCGGAGCTTGACGTTGCCAAAGCCTCCAAGTTTGACACTCCAACACCGGTCTCCGAGTCAAAGCATGCGCAAAAAAGCAGAGGAAGTAGAAGAAGCAGAAGTAGGCAACAAAAAAAACAACAACTTAAGAAACACTAAACAGAAGCTGGCAACTTGAAGCAAACAAGGTTCCACAGCCCATGGCTCCACGAAAGCAAAAGCCGCGTGCAGAGCTTTCACCCTGCCTGCATTGCTTGGAGCCTTCTTGAGCCTCAGCGCGTTTTGAGCTTGTCAATGCGGCGCCGGGCTTCCGTGTGACGGGCATCGTCCAGAAATAGCTCGGCAAGAATGCTTTGCCGGGCAAAACAAACACTTTTTGAAAACCGTCCACTACCGCTGCAGTGGCACTATGTAATTCTCATATTCCTCATTCATCCAACTCATCTAGTTTCCCTATTTGTCCACTCTCTAACAAACATCCTTACCAAACATACACACAAACAAACAAACATGGCCAGTGTGCACAGTGTGCCCTCCTTGCTTCCTTTTAGACATCAGCGCAATTTATGGGAGGCGCCAAATGCTTGTGAACAAACAGCGACGTGCTTTCTACTAGCTTGCCTGAAATGGTTAAGTGGAACATAGGGAACCGCTTTTGGACTTCTGCCCAAATGCATCTAGCTGAGCTTCAGACGCAGCGTCATGGATTCTTTGCTGCGCAAATTCAAGCAGTGGTGCTGACTGGCAATAAGGGCTACCAGCCGCAGATTGCTTCTCGATTGGCATTTGACACTCTGCAACCGGTTGAAGGGTTTGCTGGTTAGTGGAGAAGCCGTATTTCGCCACTCAATTGAAGGAGCCAAGGTTCCCGCCACTTGCAGTATTAGACTACATATCATCCCACAGCATCCACTGCATCCCAGGCACTCTTCCGCATCTGGCGGCAAGGCACAGAAACAAGGACCCTTTCACGTGAGAAAGCTTGTTTATTTGTGCCTATTTCAGGGTTCGTGAAAGGATACCTCCAAAAATCAACTTTACTACTGGTGATGTTTGGACTGGGCCCGAGTGTATGCTTGCAGGGACCATGCTTGTGAGTCCTGAGGGTCCAAAAGGGTTCTGCCATTTGAAGACAAACCTAGGTGTTCTAGCATCCCACAAGGGGGTTCGGGGATTGAACGGTCCGTGCTTCGGGCAATTCCAACAGAAGCATGCTGACGGTCAAGTAATGATCAGACCGTATGAATTGCCAGGCCACGAACATTGCGATGGATTCTGTTGCGGATGCTGTTACTCCTTGACCACACCATCCAATTGCCGATATGAACACACACACACACAGGGCCATGCGTGTTCGGCTAGCAACAGTTCCAGGGCAACCATGACAAATGCACCTGAGAGCGAGTTCAAGCACATGCTCCTGCCAGTTCCCAAATTGCCCAGCAACAGCTGCTGCTGTTCCATGCCATGATTGAACTGGGTCACGGTGTCCGCCATGGGATATATCATGACAAATGTGCCACAACATCCCCAATCAAACAGCTGACGGAAATTGCCCTTGCTTGTCTTTCGACTCAGCACCGAGGGTTAATCAAGCATGAACTACCGCTTACTTCTAAGAAATAAGTTGCCAAGTACTACAATTTTGGGAACGCGGGACAAAACGCGGGTCTGCTGAGAAGACCCAAGGACGCCAGACCAAAATAGGTTCCCTGCGAAAGGATGTTCCACATGCACACTTCGTCTGATGAACACACATATTGCATTCGCCTCTACCAACCCTCCAACAAACTTGGCAGGTGGCACAAGTGGTGTTGATTGAATTGCGATTCCTCGCGCTTGTGGCTTTTAGGCTGCATTTGGATCATGATGTGCAGTGAAGAAAACGACCCTCCCAACAATGTCAACTGCTTCTGAAATAGCTTGTAAGTTTGGACAGTTCGACCTTCCCATTCAGGCCCAACTTGGAACGAGCCCGGGGCAAAAAGAACTGTTTCAGCTTTGCGCCAGTGGTTTCTGGATCTTTCGAATGGGAGGAAGTGGAGGCCAGCATCAACAAGGTTGGGCCACTATCTTGTTTAAACATGCTTAATTTGCACCACTGTTGATTTATTGATAGAACAACCCCATTGTAGCCCTGGCTTCCTAACTGGGGGGCCAAGAGACTGATTGTTTCAACGTCACAGCCCGCCGTTTGCAGAAACAAGGGGGGGAGGGGGCAAAACGAGACCGCGAAAACATTTTGCAACCAACCCCAGACCAAAAAAACGAGTCTTCCCAGGCCCGGCCTATCTCGAAGGGCAGGGTGGGGCTGATCTCAGGGAAGTCTCCTCAAGGTATGGACGCGGGGGTGGGCTGGCGGCAGCAGCCAGCGTACGGAGTACCCTACTGATACGGGGTGTCTAACTCTTGCATAGCCATGCCTCGCCAGTCTTGGGCCCAATTGTCAATGACAAGAATAGGGGCTGAAAGAGCAGAAAGTCACCACCGGCTGTACAGCTGAAGGAGGTCTCTATTTTCAAAAAGCGAAGCTATACACCGGCCCGCCAAATCGTGTTCGTCAGCTTGCACACGCCCTGGGTGAATTCAAACTATTACACACCGCTGAAGCCCTGAATACACTGCACTATTGTCCGCTGGCTAAGTCATTGCAAGGGTTGTTGAATGATTACCTGAAACATGGCACGATTCAACAAACTACGGAAATCACCATGGCCCCAAGCGGCATGTCTAAAGCCACAAAACAAGAAGACAGCTAATTCATGCTAACCCTTATTTCTGTCGGGTCCTGACCGAGTCGCATGGCGGTGGTTGGCTGGCTAAAAGATGGGCCGGGCCAATATGTAAAAACTCTGTAGGCCATGGTCATGCTTCCCTATAGAAACCCATGGTTTTCCATAAAACCTAAGAGGCCCATCCCAAGTGCCCTTCTTATAGGAATCCTTATGGTTGTCGAAATTCCGGAGGCCTATGACATCCCAAGTACCCTCAAGCTCAAGGGAGCTTTGATCAAGGCAACCCCAACATGGTGACTTACCCTTTGGCTTCCATTTGAAACAATCACACAAGGTACCATCCAGCAAGACCCTGCTTCTTTCTATGGGGGGCGTCTCCAAAAAGTGCCTTCTGGATGGTTTTAAAGGATAACCCAAAGGATTTTAGAGGTTCCCTACTTTGAGAACACGATCTTGAGACGCCCAGTGCATGTCCTGCACTTTGGGAAGCCGCCGCTAGGCCTAGCGGAGTTGATGGAAATTGGGTTGAGCTCACCCAAAGACCAGCTAAGGACTGTTTGTTGTTTCTGGTTCCCAAGAGTTTCAAAAAGTGCCGTTCTATGAAGAGTTGCAAAGCCTTTGGTGACGATCACTGCCCAAATCCACGTGGTGTTTGGGCCTTCGGTCACTCTGGCAGGGTTGCTTTATCACCAAGTTGAATCTTGAAAAGCGTGTTTTGTATTCAGATGATTCCCTGAAGGGAAGCACAGGAGTGAACGTGCTGCAGGCAGCGGGCGGGGTTCTAAATAGATCCTTGGAGGCCCGAATTGGCGCTGTAAAGGTTCTACGTATTTGGCTTTATGCAGCACCTTCACAAGTCTAACGCGTCCAGCTACAAGGAGGCATCCAGCAAAGAGGGTATCAATCCAAGAGGTTACTTAGTGGGTCCTATGATATTAGCCATGTATGGAAGTACGCAACTAGCAATTATTGAGTTGCTGATATTGCCCCTTGACATGCTCAAACCACTTGGTTTAAGAAACCTCCTGCCGGCTTCACGTTGAAGGGGACTTGGGGCGCATCTTACCCAACCCTGGTGAAAACCCCTTGCCGGCCGTGGAACATACCAGGAAGCACGGATATCATATGGGAAAGGCCTCCCCGCATGGAAAACAAAAGCAAACGCTACGGCAACCAGTTTTATGTTGCTCTGATTTTGAACAGCTTGACGAACTCTCCAAAGATAAAGGGAGCACACAACTTGTGCAAGCACGCGTTTCTTTGCAGCGGTGCTAGCTGAAGCTGAAAACCTTCACGTGCAGCTCAACTTGCTTAGCCAACACACTCACACATGACTCCTGTCACAGGAAAGGCACGAAACTCGACTAAACGTGTGTTCTTATGCTCGGGTTCACTCCAGAGGCACCTCTGAATGGTCTGGGGGTCGGAGGGTCGGTCAGCGGGTCACCAACATTTGATTCAGTTGGCGGCCTCTGACCCGCTTTCAAGGCGGCGCAAAGCAACGCGCGATGTGCACGACCGTGAGTGCCCTCGTGTTTGTTTGTTCTTTCCGGGAAGCCCCCGAACAGAGCTCCAAGCAAAACGCCAGGCCTGGTGCATCTGAAATTGTGACATCCACCTGCGATTCCAAGGCAAACTGTCCTGCAAAAAGGCTTGCCCTTTTGCCCCCTTGGAACCAGCTTCAATGCAGCGGATTCCAGATTTCAAAGGTCCATGTCCAAGAGCTTCAACCTTGAGGATGTCTTCCAACATCACTCCAACGCAATGCTCCAACCGTACTCTCGTTGTTGCGCTGAGGGAGTCCCAATCAGCGGAAAAAAAAGGCCAGGTGTTGATAGAGTTCGCAGGACTCAAACCAAGCCTGCTAAGCGATATGCTCATGACAAGTCTGAAAGAGTGCGCAACGAAGAATAACCTGCTACACCTGCAACGACCCAGCCGATCGAAATAAGTCTCTTGCTATGCCGGCACTTTGTTGGCAGATCAGCCGCTCATCATCCAACCCTGTACGGTGGCAATGGTACGCTGTTCTCTTCAGCGCGCGCTCAAGTTTGTCAAAATGCTCCATTAAAGAAACAAATTGATTTGCCCGCAGTTCCCTGCAAGCTCCCGGCGCTTCCCCTTGCTTTCCCTCACAACTAACCAAAAAATATCAAAAAATACAAACTACCGAAAACCTACACACAGCTTTTCAGTGAAGTGTGGATCATCGCCCCATCCGTCCCGCCTTTGTGGATGCGGCTACAGAAGCCACAGAGGCCGCTGTTGAGGCGGCGGAAGTGACGGAGGCGACAGAGGTGATGGAGGTGACAGAAGTGACAGAGGTGATGGCAGAGGTGCCTGCAAAGCTTCCAGACTCGCTGCACACACGCTATAAACATAGCTGCCGGTGTCCCTTCTTGAAGTCAAACCAGAGGGGGGGATCTTGACATACGCTCAGTGACCATGGTTCCCTCATGTTGAACTCGCAACAAGGTGTTTAACGCCGAGTGATGCGCACAGACATTCTGCATACTCTGTTCTCAGTCGTCAGCTGACATCAATTTCCTTACCAAGCTCTCCATCAACTACCTCTGGATTCAACGGCAAGCTTGACCACTCCCAGGGACTATGCTCAACCCTGGCATCGGGCAAAGGCAACAAGATGCGGTTGCAGCGAAGCTTCAATGCCGGCCTGGCGTTGCAGCTTCAGCGGGTGGCGCTGACACCTCCGTCTTGTCTGCATCTGGCGCAAGATTTGGATAGAGCGCAGGAAGTGGCCCAGGCGAAAACAAAGACAATGGCTTATCTAGGCAGGGTTCCTTACACATCCACAAACAAACTGCTTTTGCACCAACCTACCACTTTGCTACGGGGTACATTCCGCGCCACATAATTCTGCAGGAGCACCTGCAGCCGTCCGCGACAAATGCTGTTGCTGCGCTTGTTGGAGGGAAACCTTGCTGCCAGGTCATGCCACGGGCCATTGGCTTCGGCAATTGCATTGTAACGTAGATGGCTAGCAAGAGAAACATGGTTGACCTTGGTTTTCATTTGCGTCGGCGAAAGGAAGCCTGCGGCAAGTAAGGGCCTAAAGGAAGAGCTCAGAACTGGCGAGGGCCATGTTTCAGCCTAGCTCTTCCTTGTTGCAGCATATGTCCAAGTCTTTACTCTGGTTTGGGCTCTGGCTCCCTGCAACAAAGAATAACTACGCTACTTGAATTCAAACAAGCAAATGACAAAGGTGCTTTGGAATGCCTAGTGCATCACAGTGCCATGTCACCAGGGGTTGTTGTGTTGTACAGTGACTGTAACAGTGTTAGAGCGCTGGTCGAGATTCTGCAGTGCAACAGCCTTTGGGTGATGCACGCACCAGTGGAAAACATTGCTGCTGTTCATGGCCACATGCAATGAGCATGTTTGGTGTGTCCATCGGTGTTGATGTAAAGTGGTGGACCCCTAAAAAGGGGCTCCCACACGCACCATGCCGAAATTGCCAGTGATTCATGGTCATAGATCCCTAGAGACATGATGATATGGTGGACAATCTTCCCAGAGCAAACAAACCCAAAGAACCATGCGCTTTCGGCACATGTAGACTCGTTTCCTCATTGAACAGCATGGGAGTGAAGGAATGCAAACGGACTAGTCATCCTGTGCTAACATCCCAATGGGGTCAATGCCCAGCCGTACCACCCAAGTAAGCAGGTCACTTAACCACGGCACAGATGGCAGAACCAGAGATTTCCGCTTGGCAATGGCGACAGTGGATGACTTTCAAATAGACTGCCTAAACAGACGATTGCCACTGCTCAGAGGGAAGATCACTGGCTGGACACTTCTAGGCTTCCAACATAGCATCTATCCTCCCTCCAACTGACATGTAATCTGAAGGAGGATGACTGGCACACAACCCTTCATGTGGTCAGTGCTCACACGAACAGGGCTTGTCTCAAAACCGGAGAACCCACCAACATCCATGATATTATTCATATATTGGATCCCCGTTGCTTCAATTCAAGACATCCGAAAAAGTTATCCAATCAAAACGGACCCAACAACCACGGCCCAGGCTGTTGGCCTCGCGGCTGCGAGTCCTGAGATTCAACTGAGAACCCATCTGGTTGTTGACATTTCATGAGTCTTGTGGTTGTGGTTGAAATCCAGCGAGTTCCCTGGTTTGGTGGGAAACTTCGGAGCTTGCGAAACGAAGGCAGTCCTCCTCCGGTGCTGCACTCGGATTCGGCTCGGGCTCCGTGGTCGCTTCTGAAACTCAGGCAAGGATGCTCGGGTTGTAACCCGGACTAATCACACAAGTGCGTCGAGGTGTATTCCAAAGCTCACTGTAGCTAGCAACTTGCAACCCCTTGCCAATTGCACTTCGTGTCCTTCAGGCGCTTTAGGCCAAGCTGCTCCTCGGCGTGGTTCATGGATAAATGGGCCCCGGACCATTTAACACGATTTCCTCCCTCAAGCGAAGAGCATGGGTCGGGAAGCATGAGCACCTATCTTGCCAGTCAGGATTCGCCCCTTGGAAGCATCCTGGGTTGCTCGAATTTGCTCGACATAGAAAGATCCCTGATCCTAACATGTGGTCCGTGGTGGGGCACAAATACATTGAGGGAAGCCATTAGGCAGATGCGACCTGCAAAGCCCCGGGCGATGCTTTCGTCGCTTCTTGGCTTTGGTCGGCGTGGCCGCCTGGAGCTGAACAGTTGGCGGAAAGAACTTCGGAAGCCCTCACGGGTGACTTTTTGAGAGGTCTCTTTGAGGGAAGCCGCGGGGGAAGCCATCCAGTGTGGGGGGTTGGGGGGTCTTCCCCCATTCCAAGAACTCTGCAACGTGTCTCCGTCAAGTGTCAGTAGTTTGCCTGGCCGTCAACAGGCGAGCAGAAAAACAACATGTGCTTGGATTATTGCTGCGATGAGCAAATTCACGCGCCGGACATATTCAGCAAACTTGGGCAGTAATCATTGCTGAAGACCTGCAGGACTCCAAATATTTGTATGTCTTGCCTAGCTGCAGGACTATGAATCACGAGATCAATAATCAATTTTTCATCAGCGCCGGGTATTAAAGCATGCTTCAACCTGACTTCATGGGTTCAAGCAGGTCCGTGTGTGGGTGAATCTACGTCACCCAAACTACTCAAGTAACTACTCAGCACCGTCTGACTGTTTGCAGAGGTGCCTGAACCCTGCCCTTCTCGAATCGCGCTGGGATGCCCCGCCGCGCGCACATCCACCACGTCTGGGGCAGAGAGCTCTGCGGCGGAGAACGACGAGGTGCTGCGGCCCTGCCGCTGAGACCAAAGCTTGGGCTGGGACAGGTGCTCTGGGTGCCAAACAGGGGTTCTGAAGAAAAGCATACACAGTGACCGTGTCATTTTGTTTTGGATTCATCTCGGAAAACAACGAAAACAGCAAGCTGTTGGATGATTGGAACAGGTGTACATGCCTTCGAGAGAAAAACTATATACACTTTTCGGGGAACAAACATGTTTGCAATATGGCAAATACGTAGTCGAAAAGGGAACCACCCCCTGATGAGAGGGGCCACGCATCGATCGCAGTATTGAACCATGGGTTGTCACGGCAAGCTCATGTCGAAGGTATCATCAAGCATTATGTTTGCCCACCATTGCGCATGAATCTGCCTGCGGCATGTGGTTTTGGAGCACAGCCTTGTGCACAGCTTAGCCTCGCGACCAGTTCCTGTCTGCGGGCTATGAATCAATTTCAATGGGGAAATACAAAATGGTTGGGGCGAGGTCCGTAGGGGATGCCTTCTGCCTTTTGATAGCCCCCATCATGAGCCTGTCATATGAAAATGAGCCCTTTCCTTCGCACACTCCCCAACAAAAGCTTCATGTGTTGTTTGGCAATGTGGCCAGATGTGTTTGGAGACATGTGCGGCTGCTTTGATTTGATTCAGTGAATGGGGTTGCCTTGTTCAGCTACTTGGAGCACTGTGATTTATTTGTGGGCCATGCTTTCTCTCCTCGAAGACCATATACATTGGGATTTGTGTACGAATGGATATTGTAGGTTTCATGTTCTGATACGAAGCCAAATGGAGAAGCCGGTGTGTCGACTCCACCCTGCCTTGGACAACTCCTTCGCCTGCTTGAAGGAGACGGATCCTTAAAGCATGCACGAGCTCGATGACTGTTCAGAAACAAAGAAGCAGCTGCCCTTCTACCTGGGCAACTTACTACTATGGTTCACATGTCAATGTGGAAATAAGGGATGCCCGTCGGTAAAGCACCTGCATCATGGATGAGCTCATTTTACCCCCCCAATCTGCGAACTCGACATGACTTGCCCACCTGTCGTGGAAGCAAATTGTATTCCACTCCCGCCAAACCATTAGTGGATATGCAGCCCCCTCTACACTGGTAAACATCGCCCCTTAAGCCCCTTCCGTGCTTTAACAAAAACAAGGGCGGTGGACTGTATTATATATATATATATATGTCTTAGACGTTGATAGGTCTTGCGGAGGGGGTGGCCGAGCGAGCAACGTGAGCGCCTCGCGTCGATTCGCCCAAAGGCCCCGGCTCCGGATCTCCTCCCGCAGCAGCGCACGGCGGCCCTCCGAGCTCTGGGCGCTCGGGGGCAGCTCCACCTACAAAACGACCCAGGGGGATCGCAAAATCGCCACGCCGTTGGTTCCTTAACGGCTTTTGATGGAGGTCAGGACCTCTAACATGTGCTTCAGATATGCCAGATCGAAGTATGGTGCACCTAGAGTAAAACAAACACAAGTGTCCTTTTGGGCAATGACGCGGACCCCTGATTGAACAACTCCACCACCTAAAGCGGGTCCCTTCTTAGTGGAGTTCGAGGATTGCTGGGTCTAAAACAATACTCATCCGCAGCCACAAGGTCAATCGAAATCAAGGGTTTGCAAGAAGAAGCAATGACTTTTCGCGTGGTTTCCTTTTGTGAAAAAACAGAACTTCTTGGGGCAGATTTCCCCATGCCCTCTGCTGACACCCTGCCTGCAGGATGCCCTTGGAGCTATCCTCCTGGATATCGGTCAACCGGGAGAGCCAGCGCAGGAACGGCGCGCGAGGTCATATACCCCAGAGCAGTGTTCCGTTTTCCGATGACGCCAAGGTTGACTTGAACACAGGATGGTGGATTCCTCCAAAGGCGAACACGAACACCTGTCACTTAACTCTTTTGTGGACCCCTGCGAAGTGTCCCTTACCCTGTGAGGATAGTGTTCCAGCTCAAAGTACCTTGCTAGAAGGTGCTTGCACGCTGAGGGTGTCTTAGAGTTTGAGAGTCAAAGAAACCAGGCATTTGAAATGTAACTGACTGACTTCCTGTATATTTCCAGTGGGTCCCGATTATTGGGAGTTTTCCCCGTTTTGTTTTGGGATTTTTTCCTGGCTTTTCTGTCTTGGAACTGGCAGGTGCGATCTCCCTTGGTTCTGCTGTGGTTTGACTCATTTTGCACCAGCGCTGTCAACATCCCCGGCATCGTTTTAACTCGGCAGCATCCTTTTCAACATCCTCAGCATCACGGGTTGGATTTGTTAGGCTGGGTTTAGGGTGGGTTTAGGTTGGCTAGGGTTGATTCATGGTGGGTTCCAGGCTTGTTTAGGGCAAGTTTGGGGGTGGCTGCGCTTTAGGTACTGGGATGGTTTAGTGCTGGTTTAGGGTGGGCTTCTTGGGGTTGGTTCAGGGGTTTAGGGGCTGGCTTGGGGGTGAGTTTAGAGTTGGTTTAGGCTGTGGTTGTGTTTAGGTGGGCTGGTTAGTGCTGGCTTGGTTTGTTTCGGGGGGTAGGGGGCGGTTGGTGTCGTGCTTGCTTTGGGTTTGTTAAGAGTGGGTTTAGAGCGGGTTTAGTTTGGGTTTAGTGTTGGTGTGCGGGGGGTTAGGGATTGGTTTTGGGGTTGCTTTCGGGAGCTATAGGGTTTGCTTAGTGGGGGTGGTTTGAGGTGGGCTTATTAGCAATGGTTTTGTGCTGGTTTAGTGCTGATCGTATAATACAAACCCACTCTAAACCAGCATCAATACAGAACAATACAAACTTCGTGCGGACTTAGGGTTGGTTTGGGTGGGGTTAGGGAGGGTTTCGGGTTGGTTTAAGGGTACTGTAGGTTTAGAGTTGGTTGAGGGATAGTCTCTTGCTGGTTTGTTTAGGGTTTTCTTTAGGGAGTCTTGCTGGTTTAAGGTTACTTTACTACGGTTTCTTTAGGGTTGGCTTATAGGCGGGTTTGGTTTGAAGGTTGGTTCTAGTTTTAGTGGTGGTTTAGGGTGGGTTTCGTGGTGGTTTAGGGTGGTTTTGGGCCAAAACGTGAGTTTAGGGTGGGGCCCACAAAGAAGCGGGGGCAGCCCACCCCATCTACAGAAACATGGGAGGTAAGAAGCCACCAGACAAAAATCAAAAAAGCCAAAAGGCGGGGTGTTACTGGTGATGCTGAGGATGCGGAAGACACAAAGGCCACAAAAAGTAAAGCCAAAAAGCCAAAAGCCAAGAAACCAAAAGCCAAGAAACCAAAAAGCCACGAGCCAAAAGCCAAAAAGCCCCGACTCCAAGAAGACAAAGGCCAAAAGCCAAGAAGCTAAGAAGCCAGATAAGGCAAAATCCAGGAAAAAAAAACTAAATAATAACGGGAAACATCCAAAAATAAATAGCCCTCCATTTCCTGTAGCCGGTTTCTTAGAGAGAGGTCGGACAGATTCCAGGTGTATACGATGTGAGGGTCTGGGGGAAGTAGCTATGACGCGAGCCCTTTTTAAAAGGATCACGTGTGTGCCGGCAATTCTCTGGATCGCTGCACATGGCATTGGGACGCCCATCGAAAATTGCGAGCGGCCATTGGCTCTTTGGAAGAATCCAACCTAAGCGGTTCCAGCGATCTCCTACCCGCACTTCGCCTAAACTCCCGCAGTCCTCATCCGAGTCTGGCGCGTGCCAATCAAATGATAAGGATGGTGCCGTCAATCTGTCGCTCCTTGGACAGCGATTAGGACAAGAGTGCCACCCGAAGCAGTGCAAGAACTGTTGTCATTGACAATCAGCTTGGAGGACCGATCAGCTCGGTTTTGGGAAAAATACTCAAAGCATGAAAAGTGTACGTTTACCGTATTTTGGTGATGACCCTTGGTTTGGACTCAGGGCAGACGTTCAGGTAACGAAGGCCGCTCTAGGCAATGACAAGCTGGTTCTGTCAAAACCGATAACCCAGCCAAACAGTGCATGTTCTTCTTGGTTTTCCTCTAAATGATTGACATTCTGATGTGTTAATCCAGATCCTGCATTGTGAGCCATGGACAAACTTACTGGCTTCCCCAAGATGACTACCTGCTCCGGCTGCATGTCGGTTGCAATGCGATTTGACACCAAATAGTGGACACATGCATGATATGAGCGGGTCCCTTGTAAATGCGGGGCTAGCACAGCCCCGGAAAGAACTGCAAGATGGAAAACATATTCCACCGCAATCTGTCCGAGTGTGAAGTTTGGTTGCTTTCCAGAGAATCCACGACAGGAATGGACATATCTTACAATGAACCAGTTCAAATAGGATGGGTCAGCGATTTGGCAAAATCCATGACCCTCTTGCCTTGATATTTGGCAGTTGCCGAAATCTAGGGATCCTCCTGATGGATTTTTGACCTTGCCGACAAACACATGCAATCCCAGCCTTTGGAGGCGTCCCCTTCAGCAAACATCCACAATGTGGCTGTCCTAGAACGGTGACAATGAAGTTCCTTGGATAGTGGTCTTGACAAAACCCAGCGAAAACCTAATTCCCCCAACAAGCAGAGCGGCATCTTCTGCAGATCCAGGCCGTGGCTGGAATTGGCTTCTATCTGGTCCTATCGAGGGCAAAGCCCAAGGATTGAAACAAACATGAAGATCACGTGCAGCCAAAGGACAAGCCCTGGCTGCTCCGGGGGATAACGTGGTTACCAAACATGGACAGCACGTGACGTGGGTGCGACTGCGGATGTTGCCTTGTGCTTTCCACAAACTGGAAGCTGCCCTATTGTTGAGTTGCAGCCGAATGGGCTGGTCTTATTGAGGGTACCTCCTTTCTCAAGTTGGTTTAACGGAAAGCCAAAGGGGATAGCCACAATGTTGCCATTTCCCCTATTTTGGCAAAGCTCCCTAGATTTCCTTTCCAAACATTACCAGCCAAGACAAAAAACTCACTTTACATTGGCCCAACAGGTGATGCTTAAAACCACCAAAACCCTCACCCAAACTTGGCCCTCACCTGGGGTACACCAAAAGAAACCGACTTCTGAGCCGGGTTACAATGGCTACATTTCGCTAACATCGGTAAACGGAGACCCCAGATATCACAGGCCCGGCCTTCTTGGACTCCACCCTGCAGCGGAGCCGCTGCCTCAATAGCTCCGCCACCTCCTCCGCGCCTGAGGCTTCAGGAAACGCTGAAATGTGCAAAGCTGCTGCGGGGCTTCGGCTCTGAGGGGGTCTGGGGTTCAGGGTTTATAGGTTTTAGGGCTTCAGGGTTCATCTAGATGACACAAATGTTGTTTAAGTCATCGTGCCCATGCTTTTTAGGTTTCACCCGTGGTCAACATCACGCCAGAAAACTCACCAAATGAATTGTCCATTCCCTGCTGACAGGCATTAATTGATTCTCACCTGCCACAAAAGGTGCTGACTTTCATTGAAAGTGTGCCCAATATGTAAATCCTGTAAGCTTTGTGTTCAAAGGAAACTTGTCAGAGACATTAGCAACCACAAAGTAATATATTATACATACACACTTAATTATGATGATTCATGATACATAACTTATTTCATGTATATATATAAGCACTTATGTATCTCCGTAATATATTCCCAGGAATATAGGAGCATAAGTGTGTACGTGCGTATGCATGCGCGGCATATATGCATACATATCCCAAAGAATCCCTAAAGGAAGCTCTGCAAGTTAATTCGCCTTGAGCAAAAAGTATGATGATTCACACCACCAAAAGGGGGAAGGACACCGCAGGAAACAGAGTTGGAGCCTTGTGACAAAGGGATGAGCCACATGTGCGTTTTGGCTCCAAGCCTCCCAGGCTTCGTCCAAATGGGATTCAACCTCATTGTCTGATACAATAATAGGGGACCCTATGAATCTGCTAGGTAGAATAATCAGGGTCTTCATGAACGAGAAACGTGCACTGACAAAACCCAAGGCTTCCCTACATGTGATAAACTGACATCTTGTTTGGACAACAACGCCACTTTGGGGATCCAAACATCAACTGCTGTTCAAGCCTTTTTCGGCCCAACCGCCCAAATCCCCAGCAGGACCAAACTCCTAGGGGACATCCTATTGCTCCCCTGGCTCCCAAGTTTGCAGCCTGCATGTGGATGGTCAAACACCAGTTGGTAGATGGTTCATCCCAGTATTCATGGGAGTTAATCCACCCCAACTGGTGCCTGGCGTGGACTTGATCCTGGTTCACGTGCGTTTCGTGTGATTCCGATGCGCGGCACACCATGCCCCTGTCGGGTCGGTGTCTCGAGCCGAGGTCGGCCTTCGGAAGAGCGCTTTTGCTCGGGGAAGCGCACGTCGAGCTGCTGCTGCACCGGGTCCTTGTGGGGGCGCTAAATGGGTCTGAACCTATTGAAAAACATGTCCATATCCTTTGGTCTCCTTTTGGGGCAAATCAAACATTGGTTGTTTACCAACCAGGAAATACATGGC
Source organism: Effrenium voratum (assembly GCA_963377175.1). NCBI lineage: Eukaryota > Dinophyceae > Suessiales > Symbiodiniaceae > Effrenium > Effrenium voratum. The sequence goes on from CAUJNA010000099.1 coordinate 194,595, forward strand.
AAGGGGAGTCATGGGGCGGGCATTGCTTGTAGTAGACATGGGCCCTGGTATACCACTAGTTTCTATTAAGTTGCAATGACCCAAATTTGGCTCTGAAGGATTACAATATGGACAGTGGCAAACAAACCCTGTGGATCCCAGCTACAGAAAGTCCAGCCATTTTGTTTTAGCTGCTAAAGGGCGCTTTCAGGGGTTGCCTCTACTGATCTGTTCAAACAAAGAGAAAGATATGGGAGGTTTGCAAAGAAACTGTTCAGTTCTTTCACAGATCAGTCTCGACTTTTGACAAGCCTTTTTAGACGAAAATGTTGGTTTTGTGTGCAAGGAGTACTTACAATGGCGGTTTCCTTGTGGCGTTCCTTAAGCTGGGTTGCTCCAAAAACGCTGGTACAAGGCTAGAACTGTGGCCTCTGGGAAAGGAAAGCCAACGGAAAACCGCTTGCCAATCTTCTGCCCTTGTCTATTGAGCGTCTTTTCGCGGCTCGGGGCAAGCGAACTTGACCCTCAATCTGGAACGCAGCGCGACCCAGTGATTCCAGTTTTCTGTGCGGTGGACTGGTAACTGAGATGCATTGGGCCTATTCGAAACCGCTGGCCTTGGGTCGAAGGAGCTCGGTCCTTGCGCTCCGAAGCCTTCTTGCGGCCCTCCTCATCTGATGCCTTACAGGCGTCATGGAACCATGTGGTGAGACAAGCACCGTGAGTCTACGATGGTTTCCACTACCCCGAAAACACAATCCACTGGAATTTTGGCACATTTCGGTTTGGGTTCCTCAAACTGGGCGGGGGCCCAAAAATACCGCAAATGGTGGCCTTACCCGTTAAAGCTATGCAAAAGGGGCCCGTCCCTGGATAAGCCCAGGCTAAGCCAAGCATAAACCCCTCCTAAGGCTTAATAGGCGGTAGCCCTCCACTCCCTCCTATAGCCCTCATCGAAGTTCCACGACCAATTTAGTTCTGTAAATCGAGAATCTGAATGAACGTCCCAAGGCGCGAACACAAAATACGCTATTCAATTGCAATCTGCCCGGGCTAATATACATACATACCTTCAGACCTTTGCGCTATGCTTGGAGACGTCAACAACCACAAAACCCGTTCAAATGGGGAATTACCACCAGACTGCCCAGGTTAATATGACCATCCGGTATGCCCATGTTTACGAGAGAACCTGCAAAACAAACAAACAAACAAACAAACAAACAAACAAACAAACAAACAACCAAGCAAACAAAACATAACAAAACACAACAAACAACCAAAACAAACAAACAAGGAAACAAACAAGGAAACAAACAAGCAACACCAAAGAAGGAAAGAAAGAAGGAAAGAAAGAAGGAAAGAAAGAAAGAAAGAAAGAAAGAAAGAAAGAAGGAAGGAAGGAAAGAAAGAAAGAAAGAAAGAAAACAGAAAGGAATAACTAAAGAAAGAAAACAAATAAGGAAGAAAGGAAGGAAGGAAAGAAAGAAAGAAAGAAAACAGAAAGGAATAACTAAAGAAAGAAAACAAATAAGGAATAAAGGAAGGAAGAAAGAAAGAAAGAAAGAACTAAGAAAGAAAACAAATAAGGAAGGAAGGAAGGAAGGAAGGAAGGAAGGAAGGAAGGAAGGAAGGAAGGAAGGAAGGAAGACAAACAGACAGAAATACATAAATAAATATTGTGTTTCGAAAGAAAGAAAGAAAGAAATAAAGAAAGAAAGAACGAAAGAAAGAAAGACACACACGAGAAAGAAACGACAAAACAACCTAACAACCCTACACAATCAATGCAAGAAACAAACAAACAATCAAATAGACAGACAAACACAAACGAAAGCCAACAAGACAAAACGACAGGCAACAAATAGCAAAACAACACCCACACAACAAACATTCACACAAACAAACAAACAAACAAAACAACATGTAGCAAAACAGTACACACATATATAATGGGGAAGCAGTAGTGCAATCAATCCCAGCTCCAGCTACCCCCCCTTCCCCCCAGGTAGGGGTTGTCTTTCGTCCGCGCCTCTGCAAGGTTGGAGTCCAGCGCCCAGCTGCCTGAGCGCTGGGCGTGGTCCAGGCGCGCCGCCGCGATCTTGCCTCCTCGCACCTCACAAGTCGACGCTGGCCGTGCATCGGACGGGAGAAGAAACACGGAGAAACAAAGACCCCCCAAAACAAAACGGGGAAAAAAACAAAACAAAAAAAACACACACAAAACAGAGAGGATTTGAAGCTGCAAGGAAGCAAAGGCAACCATGTCCCAAAGGCAAACCTCTGAATCCCACGTTCAAACGCGTCGGCAAACCGTCCGCTGTCGCCTCCTTGGAGCTCAGCAGCTGCAGCTGCCGCGCCTCGAGTCCCAAAAGGCAAGGCAGTGGCCGAGCCCTCGAAATCTATGCCAAAGGAAGCCACGTGTGCCTCGTGGCTCATGTGGAACCTCCGACGTTTCATGTTGACTTTTCTTTAAAGGGAAACATGGGCCTAGTTCGGAGGAATGTTAGCGCCTGACCCTGCTTGGTACTGCACTGTCCGCAAGACAAACACGAAAGCTGCAAGGGTGCCAGTCCGTGGCATGGAGCAGTTTCCTCCAACAGCGACCCTTCGATCCTGGTTACTATTTTTGTTTGCAGGTTCAAGAAGTGGACATGCCGCACTCTGGAGTCGGTGGGGCAGGGTGCAAGCCCTTTGCGCCCAACAATCGCAACTATCTGCCGCGTGTTGCTGTGAAATCTGGAAGGGTGCGCAATCGGGCTTGGGGATGGATCAAGGATCAATTGATTTCCGATTTAATTCATTATCTCCAGGTAGTCCCGAACCATTGCAACCTTGCCATTTCTTCATGGGATTTTCATAAAGCCTGAAATGGGGCCTGCTTGTAAGGCCAAGCTCACATGCTTCTCATAGTGTGCCACGTTATGCCCCACAGATCCCCACAGCGTTTCTTGGCCGAGTCGTTGCGCCTTCTTCAGCAGCCACCGGAGGAAGGGCCGGTGCAGCGCCAAGGCGTCCTCCTTGCGCTCCCGGCCCTTCTCACTGGCCTTGTAGGTGGCCAGCAAGAACCTCAGCCAAGGATCTATGAGGGCCTGAGGCAAAAATAATTATGGGGTACTTCTTGAAAGAAGCTTCGCCATGTCGTTTGGAAATTAACTTTTCAGTAGTTGCTTGGCTCCTTGTAATAGCTTCCCCTGCAAAACCGCCCCTACTCAAACATTCTGTTTGTTGATGCAAAAGTCAGCTCGCACCCCTTCCCTGCACTTTTAAATTGACCGGATACTAAGCCAATACGCAACATCTGATGTCCCTTATTATGAGAGGTACTGTCAGCAATTCCCTGGCTCAACTGCCACCCACCAAAAGCAGTAAAGCATGGGGCCCACCCTGACCTGCATTGTCTGCTTCCAGCAAGGAACGTCTCAAACATGAAAACTGAGAAGACACGCCCCTAGATTGCATCCATTTGAGTCTACGATTCAAGTGCAAAAGTTGCAGTTCTACTTCTCCAGTGGCAAAAGCATTTGCCTGGGAAAAAACAGGGGACCTCTGCGACCCTATTAACTATATTTCTCTGAAACCAAAAACATTTAGGGGGAAGCAACGATTACTCCCCTGTTCTTGCCAGAGGTTTGCAAACTTTCCAGGATGTAGTCTCTGCGGGTCTGAGCACATAATAATGAACCAGAAAAACATCCCCAACTAAAGGACTGTCCACGCTTGTTGCACGGCCCGCCCCACGCCGAAGCAAGGATCGGTTCACTTGACAAAAGTCACGCAAAGCACCTGCTTCAGAGCATGTATGTTTCAAACAGGTGATTCGCAGTTTTGACTGATTCACAGGAACCGACATACCTGCAAATTGACTGCACTGTCACAAAGGACGACATTTGTTATCATGTTCAACAGGGATTCGACTGGCACAAACAGCGCCCGGCGTCGATGCTTGAAAATGGTTTGGCCAAATTCCACCTTCTTCTTGCCGGTCCAGGTGTTTGGCATCGATACGTGCAGCACCAGATGCTAGAGGAGTGTCAAGGAAGAACAAAATCGCGAGGATGGTGTGGCGAACGCTAAATATTTGGCTTCGGTCAAGGGGATGACCGCAGCTAGCGATCAAACTCAAACTAAATGTAGATGAAAATATCAAAGATCCTGGTTGAATGCGTCTCTTGACTATTGTGTGGAACACCTCAGACGCATGCCGAGGAACGGCCTGTCATGGTTGCCCACAAAAGGTATCTGATCTGCCAATTAATCGGTTGCCTATTCGCAAGCCCCACGTTTGCAGATGTCCTCACCTCCGCCTTTGGGGGGGAGAGGGGGCCAGCAGGAGATAAACATCTACGTAACATTAAAGCAAACACATCCGGCCATCCGGCTTGAACAACGATCAGCCTTCGGGAAGAAAGCAGCTTCTGTGCAGTTTCACAATACTTGTGCTTGTATTATTATCATCAGGACTATTCATATAGGATCACCCTCGCTGTCCCTTCATGCAAACCGCTTCATTAGGAACATTCTCGCATTCTAAGGTGCTCTTCGCGCCGTACACCTCACATCCGTTATGCGAGCGGAGAACTAAGGGAGATCGTGTTCCACATCCAAAAAAATATTCCAGAACGTGTGGTCTTGTCTGAAGCCTGGGATTGCACACCTGAAAAGACTCCTCTGTATGCCAAACATTTGCTTGCAAGCTAAATCGCGGATCCAGAGTGTTCTCTAAAGTCTGCCCGGAGAGAAGCATGTTGCATGTTGCTGCAACCAAATGTAGCACAGGATCATCAGTGCCAACCTCAAAGGTCCCCTCCTGAAAAACGCGTGGCATTTTGACGTGGGCACTCTTGGGGCATGGAGCGGCTTTCCCTTCGCTGCCCACATTGTGGTAGGTTTTACGACGTCTCGCGCTTTGCTTTGGCTCGCTTGCGCATCTCTAGACACCGCAGGCAACATGTTGCAGGCTCCTCAATGTCAGAGGGAACATAGACCCACGCTTGACATTCCAACCCCCCCACAACTGCTTTTCCTCTTGTCCATACATGCTGTTGACAAAGCAGTTGGGGGCGCTGGTTCTGCAAGATCGACAGTAGAGTCTCCTACATCAAAGGATGTACCCGGGAAGGACCCGGCGCTGAAGGCGTTTCAGCCTGCTTCAGCTCACCACGCTGCGGCATGCGGGGTATGGGGATCCGCCCGTTCTGTAGACCGCCACGTGCTTGGTGATGTAGCGCGTTTCCTTCTTCTTCTTGCCAAAGGGCCACAAGGAAGACAAATCAAACTGAATAGCGGCCTCCGCCTCAGAGCTGGGCAAACTGCTCCCTCCCTAAGCGCACCTCTTGCTTCCGCAATTCCATTTTGCCCTATGTCCAACTCGGGGGGCAGGACCCAAATGTTTGGTGTCTTGCCCTTTACAGCCATCCCACAAGGGGTCGCCAGCTCCGACACATTTCAAAATTTCCAAATTTGCTTCAGCATGCTTCAGCCCTGCACCTTGAGAGTGCATTCCTCCCTGCACTTGTAGAAGTCCCCCTCTTGGTTGAAGACTCTGCCCTTCTCGACGTTGCCTCACTCCAAACGACCCGCATATCACAAATCCCAAGGCTAGAAATGGCCTTGACTACCTGGGGATGGAAAAAAAGGCGAAAACTCGATTTGTCAACGCTGAGCTGAGGCGCAATTCGAGAGCTGCCCTTTATACTGGGCGTCGCTTCTTCCCTCGCACTTGGTGGAGCAACACTGGCCCATGCCGAAACTACAATCGCTGATGTTGGAATGAACCAGCTCCACCTGCACTACCTGAGGGATGAAGCCAGCCACCTGTTTGACAAGACCTCTTTTGGCAAACGGCCTTGACAAACATCACGCAACATGTAATTTGGAACAGGCGATTTGCATTTTTGACTCAAAGATACCCCGGTGAATATGCAAATCGACTGCACTCATTCCAACATTACTTGTCCGGGCTTCAAGGGATGCCTGAAACTGCTCAACGTGTGCAGAAAAGAAAGCAACATGTCTCTTACAATAGATGTGGATTGTTGACTTGCCTTTACTGGTAAATCAAGAGTATCATGGTGGTCTGACAGTCCTGTCACAAAGAAAAGCTTTTGTGATATTTTTTTGCAATAGGGATGCCATGACTGGCAAAAACCGCCCAGAGCGGTGCGGAAATTTTGCCAAACCCAATGCCGCCTTCTCCTCTTGCCGGTCCATGCGCGTGGCATCAATGCGTGTGGCGCCCGCCGTCATGAAGAGCGTTACAAGAGCGAAGCAAGGAAATGGCACCATCGGGCGATGGCGTGACAAACGCTGTAGTTGGCAAACACGGGCTACTGAACCCAAATGGCTTCAGCCAAGGGGTGCACAGGGCAACGAATCCGATGATAAAGATATGGGTTTGTATTTTTTTAGGGTGGCCGGGCAGGAAGGTTTGAGTACGGGGTATGATTCGCAGGTATGATTCGCGGGTATGATTCGGGGTATGATTCGGGGGTGTGATTCGCGGAAGCAGCAGCAGCAGCAGCAGTAGTAGTAGTAGCAGTTCGCAGAAGTAGTAGTACTAGTAGTAATATTGTAGTAGTAACATCAGTAGTAGTAGTAGCAGTAGTAGTAGTAGTAGTAGTAGTAACAATAGTAGTAGTAGTAGTAGTAATAGTAGTAGTAGTAGTAACAGTTAGTAGTAGTAGTAGTAGTAGTAGTAGTAGTAGTAGTAGTAGTAGTAGTAGTAGTAGTAGTAGTAGTAACAGTAGAAGCAGCGACTGTAGTGGCGCGGAAGCTTTGAAAAGACTTGGCGCTGGCCTTGGCAAGGCCAGTTCATTGCGCGGGTATGATTCGGGTATGATTCGCGGGTATGATTCGGCTAGGTGCAAAACGGCAGTGGTAGTCGTAGTAGCAGTTGCAGAAGTAGTGGTAGCAGCTGAGTATAAGCAGCAGCGGCTGTAGTGGTGCGGACGCTGTGAAAAAGACTTAGCACTAGCCTTGGCAGGGGAAGCTCATTGTCCGGGTATGATTCGAGTATGATTCGCGGGTATGATTCGGCTAGGTGCAAAACGGCACTGATTACACACTCAGAATGATGTATGTGGTAGTAGTGAGTAGTAGCAGCAGCAGCAGAAGCAGGAATAGTAGTAGTAGTAGTAGTAGTAGTAGTAGTAGTAGTAGTAGTAGTAGTAGTAGTAGTAGTAGTAAAAGTAGTAGTAGTAGTAGTAGTAGTAGTAGTAGTAAGTAGTAGTAGTAGTAGTAGTAGTAGTAGTAGTAGTCAAGGTTGTAGTCGTAGTAGTAGTTGTAGCAGTAATAAAGGTAGTAGTCGTAGTAGTAGTAGTAGTAGTAGTAGCAAGGTTGTAGTCGCAGTAGTTAGTAGTAAGGGTAACAGAAGCAGAAGTAGAAGCAGTAGAGTAGTAGTAGCAGCGGCAGTAGCGGTGGTAGTGGTAGTAATACTCGTAGTCGCGGTAGTAGCAGTAGTAGTAGTAGTAGTAGTAGTGGTGGTAGTAGCAGTAGTAGTACTAATTGAAGTAGTAATTGAAGTAGTAGTAGTAGTAGTAGTAGTAGTAGTAGTAGTAGTAGTAGTAGTAGTAGTAGTAGTGGCAGTGGTAGTATTGGGTAGCGCTGGTGGTGGTTGTTGTGGAGACAGTGAACAACACAAAACGGTAGAAGAACAGTAGCATCTTGCAGCATACGGTTTAAGGGGTATGATTCGGGGGTATGATTCGGGGTATGATTCGGGGGTATGATTCGGGGGTATGATTCGGGGAGGTCCCACCTTCTGCCTTTTGAAGCAACTCAACACACCAAAAAAAGACAAACCCATATCACAAACTCTGGTAGGCGCCTGTTGAGTTGAGCAATGTAAGCATTGCCTGGACCGATTGTCACTGTTGCACGTAGAAGGTTGCGGAGCTGCCAATGCAAAGCAATGAATCGGTGTGTTTGCCTTCTCCACTGTGGGAGTCGCCAGCACAATACTCCCCTTGAAACAACAGACGTGAAACGACATGAAGGAGGACAAATGGCGCAGGGTGTTTGAACATAAGGCAATCCCAGGTTTTCCTAGCAGCTATCTTCCCTGAGGAAGCCAATTCTGCCCCTTTGGGTGAAGTTAAAGCTGTAAGCAAATGCTTGGGCTGAAACCCCGCCATGCGGACCTAGGGTGGACCAAACCGGCCAAGGTCAGTTTGGAAAAAGCCACCGAACCAACCCGAAACAAGCCAAGCGAAGTGACAATTGCGGAAGTGAGGTAGCAAAACAAGGCAACCAAACTGACCCAAACTGAATTAGTTGAGGAACCGAGCCAAGAGCGAAGCACCAGCCTGATCCAGCTTGGGTGACCCTAAACGGGTTCTAGCGCACATGGATTCGTTGCTACACTCACTATCCCTGTGCAAGCGATCGGAACACGTCTCAAAGCGATGGATCGCTGGGCTCGGCACTGGAGGCTCACTTTGCGCTCCAAGTTGAAGAGCGGCAAAGCCCCAGGGCACTTCTTGCCCCCCAGGAAGGCCTCGTCTTGCAGCTGACGGATCTCCTAGCGAGGGGACTCAATGCTCAGAGCAATGAAGCAGACAAAACTGATGCTTTACCTGAACGATAACAAGAACACTGAAGTGAACACTTGTGGGGCTTTGCATCGCGCTTGTCCAATCATTGTCGGTGGTTCCCATCGCATTATCTCCCATTCTGTGATTGTATTGACATTCTGCGGTGCAGCTTGACCTTCACATTCAGACATATAATTCAAAGGATTCTGCAACACGCGCAAAGCCATGTTGTAGGCATACGGCGCAACGGACCCCTTCCTCTGTTTGCTGAGCGGGGCCCAACCCATGACTTGAACAACTTGCAAAGCACATGACACAATCACAAACTGCCGTCTTAAGCAAATGATGCAATTGCTGGACCTGGCTACAATCAGTGCCAAGCCAAGCATCCGTCCACCCTCGCCACCACCAGCTGAGCGACAGTGAAACGTTTCATGAAAGACGACCATGCGCCCTACATGAAAGCATGGTATTTACACACACAAACTTACCCTCACGCTGTCACGCTGGTGTCACTCAAACCAACAAACACACAGTTTGGGTTTGTCTTCAAATGGAGGGCAATCCAAAAACAGTGGTGTCCCGCTGGCTGATACTATCAAAAGCATGCAGACTTTGAACGTTCGGCAAAGAAATCATCCAACGTCCCAACACTGAGTCCCGAGACCTGCGGCAAAACCATGCCCATGTCATGCCAGATCAAATTGGCAACTCGCTGCCCCTCCTGAACCTCCTAAGCCTAAGGCCTTGACTGCCATATCCTTAGAGCTTGGGGACTTATGTGTACAACCATTTGGAGGGTGTTCCCCATCAAAATCAAGCCAAGTGTATCTGGGTGCTAAGACTGGATTGGAAAAGGTCCTATAATTAGGGTTGTAGTGGATGGGGTTGTAGGCGAGTTGCAAAAACACAAAGCCCTGCCCTCCAATCAGCCCTGCCCACTTCTCTGTGTGTGTGCCCCTGGGCTGCGCTAACAACAGAGCTTCAAAAGCGCAGGCATTTTGCCGCACACACCGTGGGCCCATTTGGAGCATGGATGACGGGTTTCATGTAAGAGCAGGCAGTTGCGCTTACCGACGGCGTCCGTAAGCACAGCCAAGCCGTCGGGAGCACATACTCAGCCCCTGGGCGCGCTGTCTATTCTGTGGTTGCGCTTACCGACGCCGCCGGTAAGCACAACTGAGCGTTTGAGCCAGTCGCATTGATGGGTGCGGGCTTTGGTGAGAAGTCCTTGCTGGACATCATTCACAAGGGGGCTAAGGGGGATGATATGCGCAAGCCCCTGCTGGGTTGTTACCACATTTAAACAAATCATGGCCAAATGTATAATGTGGCTCTTGCTTCGCGCACTCTTGCTTGAGTCTGTGAGCTGGGGGGGGCCTGATTGGAAGCCCTTGTGTGGAGAAAAACCGATGCAACTGCAACCCCATCTGCTACAACCCTATAGGCACTCTTCCGACCACTGGAGTCTGAAAGAACAATGTGCATACCGGTACTCAGGGAAATCAACAAGTATGTGCATTAAGCAAGGTACTGCAATTAATGAAGGTACGAGCATTCAGTTACCTGAACTTTGAAGGGCTGAGTTGGAAGAAAAGTATCATAACAAGGAATCCGTGGGCGGCTGCATTTTTGCTGCAGTAGCTGGCAACCCAAGAATGGGTGGCGGTAACTAAAGGGAAATTGATGAATGAAGTGAAGCAAATAGATGCCGTCTCTCAAACAACCATGTCGATGAAAAACCAGGCATGGTTCAGTAATCATTGATGAACACAGCGAAACAACCAACCGTGTTATCAAGAAAGGGCCATATTTTTGGCCATGCCATGTTACAGCCGCCGGCAAAACACAACATTACGAAACCACAGCGAAACAGCTGCTTGCAAACACCATGGTTGCAAAGAAGGGTCAACCTGTCAACAGGATCCCTACATGTTTGATTTGAACATCACCAAAAAAAACGAGCTCACACCCAAAAACGGCCACACCAAAGCCCATCAGGGCCTTGAAAAGGAGGTGCCAAGTGCCCGGTGCCTCTCCTTGACGTCACAGGGCTTTAGGGCAAAGGCTCTCATGAGGTCGCCGTTCCCCCGGGCCTCGAGATCCTGCTGCCACTCCTCGCGCGGCTCGCTCGAGCTTGCCGTGTCCGGACATATGGCTGTGCGTCAAAAATGGGGAAACCCCAAAATGGCACCCTGGTAAATGGAAACAATGACTAAAACCTGTGGTCCCCTGGTGGTTTAAGTTTGACCCATATCCGGATGCTCACGTCTTGTCTGCAAATGTTTCAACATGCTGGCGACTTCACAAAGGACTCAAGCCGACAGGAAAGCCTTCGCCCAGGGAATGGACACGCTTCCCTTAAGAGTTGTGTCCCTTGAGAAATCCCTTGGACGCATGACCACTAGAGGCAGCCAGGTGTGTCCTGTGGTGCTTGAGCGATCTTGAGTGGAATAGATGTCACACCGTACCAGATTCAGAAATCTGCTCCCTCGTTGAAAGGGGATTGAATAGTGAAGGACCGCTAATCACTCAGACCTTGTTCATCAACCTGATGAAACGACCTCATCGAATGTACGGGCTCTTTCTCATTCCTTACTCGATTCAGATCAGTGATTCATAGGCATCCGTATCTTTCTGTAACATGTTGTGTCCCTAGCTGAAGTGACAAGCAGGAAAAGTACCAAGTATTGCACTGTGCGCCCCTGGTTCCCTGGTTTGTGTTCCAGGAATCAGCCTATTCCTTGGTTGGGCAGAGTGTACGAATTCACAAACCCCCGAGCTCATGCTAATGTGTGTCCAGGTATGTGTACAGACGTATGAGTTCATATCCGTGTGAACTGTGTATACATCTGTGTATACAATAATAAACATAATAAGAGTAACAATACAACTGAAATATACCTAATAATCATGATAGTAACAATGATCATATACAAAAACAGCAATATACACATGAGCAAATTACGAAACCTCTTGTATAGCCAAGGGACATCGAGTAGAGGCTATCTTGTTTTTTTTGTAACCCTATCGTTTTACAGAGTTTAGTGCTCATTTCCTTGCATCAGGGTAGCCCCGTACACAAAGCCATGTTTAGTCGGGTTACCGCTTTTGTTCTGCAACCCTATCGTTTCGCATGCTTTTGGCACGTTCTACCGCACATGTTGGTATGACATGTCAAGGCTCTTTGACGATACCCACGCAGCGGTTCCCCTAAATTCAGACCAAAGTGGGTCCTTCTGCCAAAGCAAAACCGACATGGGGTTGTATTCAAAGTAACTTTTCAGGTTGGTTTGAGAAACCAATGGAACACCAACATGCGCTGGGTCATGAGGACCCTATTTCCACACATACCTTCTTGTGAAAAAGCTGATTGCGCGCTGCTGGTCGCAAGGCAAATCACCCGCCTCATTGTCTTCGTCGACCTCCTGCCATGCACAGTTGGTCTCGTTTCGGATAGGGGCGTCTTGAAAGTAGGCAACCCCCAAAGTTGTTTCCATTTGGTGTCCATATAGAAATAACAAACAACAACCCACAACTCAAGAAAGACATAGCTGGATTCCTTTGCAACCGGTGGTTTTTGGGTGAGCCTTCCCTAGTCATGTAGTTGAGCATCCATGCGCCAGATCCAAAGCCTCCGGTGGCAACACACTTGTCTTATTCCATCCACAAACTCAGTCATTTAAAGTGATATGATCAAAATCACCGCTTACATGCCGCTTCAGAAAGAATCCCTTGTGCAAGACATAGATGTGGGTATGTCTCCAGAAAGGGGACAGCAAACATGTGGTTGTCCTTTTGGCCTTCCTTCCAACCAAGGTGCACAGAGTACCCTCAATAAAACATGCACACCCATAAGCAAGAGCGAGCTGTTTCACTTGGTGACTCCCGCCTGCTCGTTGTCGGAATCCGCCGCGTTCCTCTGCCGCCGCGCTTTGCCACCACCTCCGCCACCACCCCGGGCGCGGAAGCGGGGAGACGGCTCCTGCGCAAGATACAACGGCAAGCATTGATTTGGGGATGAAGTTGTGGTTTGTAGCCGTGCTTTCCTGTTTTGGGTTATCGCTTCTTTGATTGCTTGCTTACTTGCTTGCTTGCCTGCTTTGCCTGCCCCTGCCTACCTGCTTGTTCACTTGCTTGGTATTTTGCTTGTTAACTTGCTTGCTTGCTGGCTTGTTTGGATGTGTGATCGGTTGGTTGCTGGATTGTTCGTTCCTGCGTGTGTTTGCTTGCCTGAATGTTTGTTTGTTCGTTTGCTCGTTTGCTCGTTTGCTTGCTTGGTTGTTTTCTTGTTTGCTTGTATGTCGTTTTGCTCGCTTGCTTGCTTGTTTTGCCTGCTTTTGTTGTTCGTGTTGTTTGTTGGTTGTGTTTTTGCGTGATCGTTTGTTCATTTGTTTGTTTGCTTCTTTGTTCGTCTGTGTGGTCGGTCACTCGGTCGGTCTGTCGATCGGACGGTCGGTCGGTCGATCGGTCAGTCGCTTGGTTTCTTATATAGTTGCTTGGTTTGCTTACTTGCTTGTGGGGTTGATTGTTTGTTGTGTGCTCTGTTTGCTGGTTGGTTCGTTCGTTGTTCACTCGTTCGGTCTTTCGATCGCTCGCTTCTGCTTTTGCTCGGTTGTTTGTCAGTGTGTCCTTTGTTTGTTTGTTTGTTTGTTTGCTTGTTTGGTCGCTTGCTCGATTGCCTGACTGCCTGCCTGCTTACTTACTTGTTGTCGCTGCTGCTGTTGATCTTGTTGGTGTTGCTGTTGTTGTGGTTGTGGTTGTTGTCGTTGTCGTTGTGGCTGTAATTGTTGTCGTTGCCGTTGTCGTTGTGGTTGTTGCTGTTGTTGTTGCTGCTGCTGTTGTTGTTGCTGTTGCTGTTGCTGTTGCTGCGGCTGTTGCTGCTGCTGCTGCTGCTGCTGCTGCGGCTGCTGCTGTTGCTGTTGCTGTTGCTGTTGCTGTTGCTGTTGCTGTTGCTGTTGCTGTTGCTGCGGCTGTTGCTGCTGCTGCTGCTGCTGTTGTCGTCGCTGCTGCTGCTGCTGCTGCTGCTGCTGCTGCTGCTGCTGCTGCTGTTGCTGTTGCTGTTGCTGTTGCTGTTGCTGTTGCTGTTGCTGTTGCTGTTGCTGTTGCTGTTGCTGTTGCTGTTGCTGTTGCTGTTGCTTGTTGCTGTTGTGTTGTTTGTTTGTGTTGTTGTTGTGTTGTGTTGTTGTTGCTGTTGCTGTTGCTGTTGCTGTTGCTGTTGTTGTTGTTGTTGTTGTTGTTGTTGTTGTTGTTGTTGTTGTTGTTGTTGTTGTTGTTGTTGTTGTTGTTGTTGTTGTTGTTGTTGTTGTTGTTGTTGTTGTCCGCTTCTGTGTTTGGCGATTGCGTTTGCTTGTTTGCTTGTTTGCTTGTTTGCTTGTTTGCTTGTTTGCTTGTTTGTTTGTTTGTTTGTTTGTTTATTTGCGTGTGTCTTTGTCTGTCTGTTAGTTTGTTTGTTTGTGTGTTGGTTTGTTTGTTGCTTGTTTGCTTGGTTGCTTGTTTGCTTGATTGCTTGATTGTGTGTGTGCTTGTTTGCTTGCTTGCTTGCTTGCTTGCTTGGTCTATGCTTTTGTTTCCGTTTGTTTGCTCGTTTGTCCGTTCCTTTGCGTACTTGCTTGCTTGTTTGCTTGGCTGGCTGGTGTGTTGGTGATTGATTGTTTGTTTTGCTTGATTGTTTGCTGCTTTGCTTGGTTGCTTGTTTGCTTGTACGCTTGCTTGTTTGCTTGGTTTGCTCCCACCCCTATGTTGTCCCTCTGGGACGACTCATGGAGGATGGCTCACTCAAGAACAAAACAACATGAAATCATCTACGACAAAAGTGGACATGGAAAACGAGTGGCCTCTCTACTATGCGTCCTTTGTGTTTACATGATTAGAGTTAGGCCCAGTTATAGAATGTACATTCTATTGTTTTTGCTTCACTTTGAGTCACTGGTAAAATGTAAAATGTATCCTAAGTCTATCCCAGTTTAGAGCGCACACACACACACATGAAATGCTGGTAAGCAACAAGTCTAATTGTCAAATGTGTGTTGGATCTAACGGATTACTTCTGCCTGAATCCTGGACGACCTTTGACTGTCATGTTAGGTCTAACCCGCAAACTGGCCGATGGTGAAATACTTAGCAGCGAGACGGAAATGCTATTGTTTGCCTATGCACATTTTCCAACGTGCCCATGGAAATGGTTGTGGACAAACACCATTTTCTGAAATATCAAAGTTGGATTCCCGTCCCCATGTCTAGCTTATCACTTCAAGGGGAGGTTTCTTGGTATCACAGAGCGTGACCCTAAACAAAATGTTCGCCGACCATGACCAGGGAAGTACAGCAAGCTCAGCCCAGTAACTGCACCAAACCACAAGATCAAAAGAGGCAAATACAAACCAGTCCGAAGCATGGGCACATGTGGCTTGGCCATCTTGATGGGTTGCCAGGGTTGCTATGGTTAATCCCCTATGGCAAATAGACCAGCCACACAAGACCAATTGTTGAATAGGTGGATGTCCCTTATTTCTTTCAGCTTTCGTGACCTGAACTGAAAACGAGTGCCAATCTGGCAGAACCATTTTGGTCGATCCGGTCGATTCGCGTACAGCTGAGACCCCAAATGCATTTTTTATTCAAGCAATTGGTATTTGACCTTGCTTCACCCAGGAGCTGGCCCAACCCTCCATTCCAATACCCAGCTTGCGTCTCCTGGGGGTTTTCCTCCTCCTCCTGCTCCAACAGCACGTTGGTGCGGCTCTGAGGCTGCCGCCGTCGCCTTCGCCGCACCTGCGGTGGGCAGGAAGTTGCACTTCTTGAAACTGACTTGTCAGATATGGTGATGCTGGTACATAGCTCAGGAGGGTGGTTCCCAAGAAATAATTATAAAGTACGGCATGAGCCTGCAGCTGGTACGGGGTGCTTAGGAGTTTGTCCATTCTCTGCATTGTTTTTGTCAGCTTTGGTGTTGTGCGTTGCGGCGTGTGGCGTATATTCGCTTGTTGCTGGTTGCGGCTTGATGTTGCATCTTCCCCCCACTCCTACCGCAGTTGACGACTCCAGGCCTTCAGTGGCCATGGGAAAAACCCGACTCTCGCTTCGAGTCCCCTCGAGCCAGATCCGCCTTCTGCTCCTCCAGCTGGGCCCTTGCGGCATGTCCCTCGCCTCGAAAATGAGCTCGCTCATGGCAGTGGATTCATCCCGCACCCCGCAGATTAACATACACAATTTGCAAAAAGTGTGCCCTTTTACGAAGCCAAGCAAATATCCAACAAGGATGCAATCAGAAAAACCACACACGCCAAAACATGCAACCGCATTCGCAACCAAAAAAATGGGCCCCGCTGAGTTGCCCGGCCATCGCTACTGGAGTACTGGCCCTCCAGTTCCGCGGCGATGCCGCGCCGGCGCATCGCGCTTTTTCGAAACGAGCGGATCAGCCGCGCAAGCTGGGTCTTGTGTCCAGGGAAATAGCTGGCTAAGTTGGTCGCTGTCAGATGTTTGGGTGTGGCAAACCAATTGATGCTTAGCAGCTTGTACGTCATTTGGTGCAGTTGGTACACCAATTGAATAAAGTTGGTGTTTTGCTGGTTGTTGAGATGCTTTGAGGTTGGGGGAACTGCTAGCTGGTCCCATGCCGGTCTGATCCAGGAGACCCCAAGCCCCTGAAACGCAGAGCCCAAATGAACGGATCAACCAAAGGGATGCACCAGATACAATCAGCCTTTCTCCCAAGTCGAAAAGACCTAGGCCAGCACTCCGGCGACCTTGCGCAACTGTTGTCCAATCGCAGTCCTGCCCCCATAGGGTTTCAACACTTTGCCAGCCGTCAATGCTGGGCGTGAACTCGAAAACGCTTAAATAAATATGCATTGCAATGTGAGAATAGTCATATCACTGTGGTAATCAAGGTGCCTCTAATTTTGTCAAGTTGTCACGAAATGCAAAGCGAAATATGTCCTTTCGCATCAAACACCCATTTCGCCGAAACTTTGTTTCCACCCTTCCGCCATCTACAAGCCATTGTGATGACAGGATTCGACAATTTCATCGAGCCCTTGTCCATCCATATATGTACAGACTGGCACCAGCAGCAAATGGAACGTTGACCATGCATTGTTTCGGCATGTAAAGCCTGCAACACATAAGTTGTCATTCAGACGACACCGTCTGTTCAACAAAATAAGCGAAGGAACTGACGGTCAAAGGTCCAAAAGCCTGAGCCCATGCCAGATTGCAAGCATCAGTGGAACCACTGGCACCTGAGATGTCGACATGCGAACCGTCTAAGATCCACAGCCTGCCAAGTTCAAAACCTCAAGCGTGGGGTGCCAAATTCCTACTCGTAATCCATAGTGGGACACCTATACAACAAGAGAAACCACTGCCATCTGGCACAAGGATGTTGAAGACTGATCTTGAACAATCCAACTAAACAATGAGTTTGGTAGGATTCTCGTTGGATGAGGATGCCTGTGATAGGTTTGCTCGTTGTTGCTGCAAGCTGCGCGTATGCTGTGCAACGTCTTGTCCCCAAGAAAAAAACAGTAGTAAGCAACTTGCTTTATATACTCCCTCGGCTATGTGGAGAAGGCTGGACTCTTTCGGAATCCACAGAGCCCAACCTAAAAGTTTGTGAGCAAAATACAGTGTGCCTTCTTTGGGGCTTTGGGCTCGTTTTGTCAAGGGAAGCCCAAAGAAAACCCACCATGTTGGGTGCATGTCCTGATGTTGAAACAGCCCCCAAACTTAGTAGCAGACTGCAAACGTGACGTGGCTCCAAGCCGAGGCGCGAGGCGAAAGGCGGCTCCAATGACCACTGCCAGCGCAAAACTTAGCTGGCGTGCGTCAAACAGGATTCCTGGACCCTCAAACCAAAACACATTTTGGCATGTTTAAGGAGTTTTTAAGGGTCCAAGCTTTGGTTTCCCCCAAAGTTGTCTAACCGTCCTTATGGGGCCAAGGTCGACCTGTCAATGGAAGGGGCAAATATTTGTTCGAATGGCAATCAATGGGAAACCAACCATTCGAAGGCAAACAACGAAGCTTGTGGACAACCTGCCGTGCGAATGTGTCTTGCTGGCCGAGAGGCATCATATCGTGGGCACATGCGGGAACCTGCGACCAGCGTTCAACATTTGGACATGTCAAACCTGGTGATCCCCTTTGGTATGGCTGCAAATAAGCTAAGGTTTCAGGTGGTTTCCCTCACAGCACCCCCCCCCCTCCCGGGAGGCACAGGAGGCCCACCATCTGAAGGGACCTTAAGTTTAGACACGAATCAGTGTGATTTGAGGAGCTGAAATGAAACTTCGGCCGGTGCCTCTCCCCAAATCTCTTTCAGCACAATTCCACGTATGGGTGGGAGCTATGTTGTTGTTCTCTATGTTATGCCGGCGCCCTGACTGTGCATAGTATGTCCAAACGTCGCGGGCAAACGTGTTCAAGCAATAGCACTGGCTTTGATTCTCAACCTTGTTGCGGCTATTTCTATCTACACATGTCCTATATTGTGGTTTTGAGAGAATGACTGCCAAAGCTTGAAGTTTCAAGGTAAAAAGGACCACTCATGGTGGGCTTCCCTCATTTAGAGACAAACCCATGGCAAATCACGCCGGCCTCCCGCGTCGGATCCGCAGTGGCCTGCCGCTCCCGCTTCACCTCGCTCGATTGGTGCTTTTGGTGGCCGGCCGACGCCCAAACAGAACCCAACGAGGTCCAGGGCTGTTCAGAAATCTGTCTCTATGACATGTCCACTGGATTCATTCTTGCATGGATCGCATGGTTGGCATTATCCATATTTCGAGGCAGAAAAGCATATCAGTCATAGCGACAGCCCGTGTTCATACTGGCTTTCATCGACACAAATGATGTCGCCAGACACACGCAACCGGAAATGATGGATTCCTTAAACGATGTGACAAAGTCTTCTGTTGAACACTACGGTAGCCTGTTGGGGTTGCCGCAATGCCCCTTGATTTCCTAAGAACGCCAATCAAAGAGCACAATGGGTATATCCTTTAGTCGAGGCTTGGCACTCTTCTTGGGGTTGATGGCACAGGCTAACCAGCTGGAAACCGCAAACCAAACAAGTACAGTAGATTCTCAACTCTATAACCCGTTGGGGGACCCATCCAAGTGGTCGCTTGTTTTCCCAAACATGGGCTCCCTGTTCTCGCCTGCCCAACAAAAGCTCAAAAAAAGACTAATTTTTGGGCTGAGCATTTGAGGTCAGGACCCCAAGAAAAAGGGAATTGAAGGCACTGAACTCCTGGTTTCTTTTGTTGCTTGCTTTCCAAACCATCCAATAAATGCACCCCAACAACAAACACCAGCTACAAGAAGACGGCGCTGCCCAAAGAAACACCACCCCCAAACGACGTGCTTCCAAGACGGAAAGGAGTTCCCCAGCACACCGCTCCCCAATCCATCCATGTCGCCATCTCCAGAAGCTCCATCTTCAGCAGCTCTGCGGCACAGCGCTCCTCTGAAGTCCCGGGTTCTAAGGGTGAGCTACTGAGGGAAACGTGCCTGGCTGACGAGTTCCTGGTTGAACCCAACCCAACCAGTTAAAATCCTGGATTTGATGTTGCAACCCTGGTTGAACCCAACCAGGAACTGTTGCTGCGAAGTATGTGCCGCTGTCACCGGAGTTCAGTGCCAATTGCCTATTGCAGGCCTGTCAAACATTCCATGGAGGATACCCCCAAACGCGCAGGAAGGGTTCCCGATTCCAGCATGTCGGGGTAGTTTGGTGGAAGTGGTACGAGAGATTCCCTTGTGTCAGGAGAGAGTACAGCAAGGATCTGAGTCATCCTGAGTACAGAACAGACTTTTAGAACTACCAAGTGTCAGAGGCGGCTTAACGAGGTTAAAAGGTTTGGTCACGCGCTCTGTGCAATAAACAGCAGCACAGAACGAGAGTTTTGGGCAAGTTCACTCTGCGTCTGAGGGGGTGCAACGCCAGTTGATGCCTGATTCAACCGGGCGAAAACCGTTCCTGATCAGCGTCAAGCCCATAGCGCCCTGAAGAACAAGCTCTAAGAAGAACATTTAGGAACTCTCAACCAGAGCACCCCAAACCTACCAGGTTGTCCCCCACGCAAGTCTTTCCACTTGGAACAGGCTTCGGATGACAATCCAACAAGTGTAGTCCGTTGTACTCAAATGTCTTGGCACGACCATGACTGACAACGAGCAATCCGCACGCGCGAAAAACATATAATGCTCGGCACTTCCCATGTTCGGCGAGGCTGTCTCCGTGCTAGTGCTGGTCTGGAAGCTCTGCTATGACTCGACTGGCAGCGAAGCCATCGTCGGCAGTGAAGCCATCGTTGGCAGAGAAGCCATCGTTGGCAGAGAAGCCATCATCGTCTCTATTTGAGTGCAATGCACTAGCGCTGAAACATTGGAACATGGATGCGCCCGCGTCACCCTTTACAGTCTCTTTACACTCGAATTGTGTTTACATGTTGCTCTCTGTTCCCGAACGCGTTCCGACCATGTATTGCGAGGTATTCAACCCAAAAAAAACAAACATAAATCCCAGACTGGAGATACTCATAACGCTGGGTGTGTGTGTGTGTGTGATTGTGCGCGCGCGCGTACTTGCATAACCAAGCTGCCATGATGAATCTGGGAGCACTACACAACTGAGAAAGCCGGAATCGTCAGCATCATTTTGATTGTACTCTGTGTACTCTAGCCATAATAATTCTGGGAGTCTGCCGATGACTTGCGACACAGCCTTGCAAGCCCCGTAACTGGGAAATGAGGTAACAAGGCTCGTGTCGGCCAGCCAGCACTTTTTTGAAACGCAAGCCAAGCGAAACCAGTATGGAAAGAAAGGAAACTGCCTCTCTCTGGAGCAGCAACAGAATGACCTGGACCAGTATCCGGAAGTGGCATC